>BMAO01012818.1:32501-209691 GCA_019973975.1 Trichonephila clavata
TGTTGTTCTATGCACAGTGCATGACTGATTTTCAATAAAATTTTTCACAATACCAACAATATCCTAATTGAACCACATTTCACTGAAACACTGTGTAAGAGCTTAAAAATAGAGTTTCTGCACATATTTATCTCTATATATAGTATATTTCTTTCTTTATATTATTATTATATGTATACAAGATGATTCGCTACCAGACTGACAAGCAGGGTGTGTAGGGGGTACGGAGATGACTCGAAATCATATAGGAATGCAAGGTCGCAAATACCGTAGTTGCGAGCTAAGGTGCAAAGAAGTAGAGAAAAAGAACAGAAACAGCAACAGATTTTTGTGAGAGAAAAGATTTTATTGAAAGATTGTACTACAACAGGTGTTCGAAATTACGACCAAAAGTCCTCTGGAAGATTAAACAGCGACGCTGCATGGAGTTCCTTACGTTCCTGGAAAATTCTTAAAGGCAGTCTTGTAGTAGATAGCGCTGAACGGAAGGTTTCATGAAAATAGATCCTGCTAGAAGTCGTCCTTTGCGATCCGTTTCTCGAGGTAGTAGGATGAACTCATATTCAAACGAGGAACTGGCCGTCATGCTAATGGTTTTTGGAGATGCGAATTGTAATGGGCACTCTGGTGCTTGTACCAGGAACGTTACCCGAACAGACGTATTCCACGTCAAGCGACCTTCGCAAGTGTGAACAGAAGGCTACGTGTGAGTCTGGTTGTTTAACCAGTTAACTGGTTCTTTTTTATATATAAGACGCCCCTTCCTTCAATTGAAGACCTCATTGCTCGAATATATCTGTAGCTCCCAGGAAGATATGTGACATGCCAGGAATCTTCAAGAACGTAAGGAATTTTCCATGCAACGCCACTGCCAGGCGACTTCTGGTCGTAATTTCCAGCACCTGTTGTAATACAATCTTTCAATAAAATGTTTTCATGCAACATTAATGTGTTGCTGTTGCTGTTCTTTTTCTCTGCACCATGTTTCACCACTATTGCGTTTGTAACTCTGCATTCCTATGTGATTCTTAGTCATCTCTGTGCCCCTTACACACCCTGAACATTTCTCGGTCTGTTAGCGCATAACCATGTATGTTGTTGTTGGTGAGTTCTTACCGACAGGAAGGAAAGTTACCAGAGCCTGAGACAGGTTGGACTTCTACACGATAGATGGCGACACCACCTTTCTCCACCTCCACAATTTAGACAGTGACTGGAAATGAGGAATATATTCATCAACACCCTGCACCCGTGGTTTCTGCTGCAACCTCCCTCAAGACACTTTCTGATCCACTGATTTAACAAGCACATTCTCCGTGTGTACTCGGAGAGTATTTGGTGGCATCGAACCCAGGCCCTACGGTCTGCAGTCCGATGTTCTAACCACTAGGCTACCCACGGCACCTTTACGCTGTATATATAACCAATATTAATCTGATACTTAAGGATCTTCAATTATGAAAAGTTTTTAACTTTTTTTGTTTTTCTATCATAAGAATTATAAATAGGTATATTCTTATATACTTTATCATAAAATGCTATATCGTGATCAAGAATTTAAAACTCTTTGGGTGCATTAAAGAATTATATGGCTCTAGAAGAGTGACTGGAAACATTTAAAAGTATTGAGGCTCAAAAAGAAGTGACATAATTATCAGTCAAGGAGTCAACCAGGTATTAAGAGGTCATAAATTTCAAATAAATTCCTCAGTTTCTTTCTTTTTCTTTTCGTGAAAGTTATATTTAAATACGCGTATACTTTAGAGGGTAATAATTATAAAATATAAGTACAGAATATCAAAACGAGTGGATACAGATTAAATGGGTAATACACTGGGATGCATTTTTAAAGTTTCTCAAGTTCAGAATTTATTAAATGAAATAGGATTCCAAAATTAACGGCTTTGATATATGAAATAAAATATATTCATAAGGGATACCACTGTAACACCGTTTTTATTTATCACCGCATGAGTGGTATACAAAAGCAGGGTGATTCATAAAGAAGTCTACAGTTTCAATGTCATATAAATCAAGAACAATTTAAGATATTATATGTTACTTGCAACAGAGTTATATGGGACTATTTAAAGTTTTATTAGAGACAGTCATACATGTTCTATGAGTGAACCGTTGGTCATACGACACACATCAAGCCGGTAATCCGTTTCCACCCAAACGTGTGTTAAGGTATGTAGATCAAGTGCATCGATAGCAGTTGTAATACGCTGTTTCAGTTCTGCTAGATCAACAGTAAGGGAAGGGACGAATACCTTGACCTTTACGCATCCTTACAGAAAGAAATCACAAGGAACAGCTGGACTTCCGAGTGGTCATTGGGTAAGCGGCATGTTGTAATCCACGACTCGCCCAATCCATTGGTGAGATAATCTTGAACATTGGGGTAACCTCGGACGTTGGCCGACCAGTGTGGTGGTGCAGCATCCACCTGAAGAATGAAGCTGCCAATGTCGCCCTGCAGCTGTGACATCAATCAAAGAGTTAACATATCCAAAAAAAAGTGGCTCCTGTGACACTTTGCTAAATTCAAGAGCACAAAAGGCCTTTTCCAATGCAAACGCCACTTTTTTCACTGACTAGTCATGTGACACGCATACGTCATATGATCTACGTCACTTCCGTCAGGGGCGAGACTAACTTTCAGAGTACAAACACTTTGCAGTTCGCTGAGGTGGTGCTTGTCCTTAACTGTTACTGTTTTACAGCATCTGGAAAGTGTATACTCAGTGGCATAACTACCGCCGTATCAATGATACGGAGCCCCCAAGCTACAGGGTCCCAGCATGTGTATCTACAGTCTCATCAAAATGATCCTCATATCTAAAAAAGAGCCCGAATGAATTTTGATACACTAAGATCTAGCTACGCATGTGTGTATACTTTATTAGGACTAAATAATTTTCTTAATACTCTCTCTCTCCTTTTATGAATGTAAATATAATTTCAAATCTTTCAAACCAGGGATTCCTTAAATATATAGATGTACTTACTTTAAAAAGTAGGTTATTATATTTACATAAAAATGAAATAAAATTATCAGACAGTTCTCTGGATTTCTATAGCGGCTTACGTATACCTACATTCAAAACAGGATTATTAATTTATGTAAGCTACACCATTTTATTTTTTAGCGTTTGGGTTGAAACGAACAATATATATTCCATCCTCTTTTATTCTTTGTAGAGTAGGAAACCTGAACGGGTAATGTTAAGATTATTTATATCGGAGCATGATGCTGGTTTTACTTGTTTAAAATAACAAAACCTGTATGTGTGTATTCATTTTTATTCCAGGAAATCATTGCTGAACATTTCCGCCTGATTTCTTGTCCAAAAATATTCGAGTAACGTTTTCCATTTAATTATTTCCATTTAACGTTTCCATTAACCGTTTAGTAACTGCTTTTTTCATAATAGAATAATGCGTGCAGAAAGAAAATGAACATAAGAGAATGAACTAGAAATCAAGAAACTAAATCAGAGAAATCTTGAAATGTATGCTTATTTAATCCTAATTTTGAGGTATTCGTTTGAATTTTTTTTTGTTAGAAAACTCCGTACACTTCCGTAAAATTATAATTTGATTTCGAGTTACAAGGAAAAAATTCAGTAAAAATGAACAAGGTATCAGAAAGAAACTTATAACCAAATCAGGTGTTCAAATACTAAATACATAATAATTATAACATATTAATCACGCCATCGAGTGTAATAAATGGGGAGAATATCAAGGGGGATTATTCTTAGTGGGAAAAGAATTAAGAAAAGAACAAAATTTGCAACGCAATTTCTAATTATCGGTTAGTTTTAAGTAAGTAATGAATTCTTGAATAATTTTGATGATTTTTTTGTAGCTGGTTTTGGTTATTATCTCCTAAACAGATTTCATTCATAACATAAATTGCAACGGACGTAGTTCATGATGGCCACGTGATAAATGCAACCACGTGATAACATCTATCACGTGATAAATGCAATTCCGTGTTTTCTATTGAATGTAAAGATGACCTTAGACTATCAAGTGTCTTCTTGTGCTTGTAAAATCCAGATACAGTTTCAAATTAAACAATGGACTAAATTCATGTAACGTCATAATCACATGATAATGGCAAACCACGTGTTTTTAGCCAATCAAGTTCAAAAACACATGTGACGTCATAGTCACGATAAATGCAATTATCTATTTTCAGCAATACAGTTCATCACTTCGTTGTTGCTAAATTACGCTTTTTACAGAAACTTTTTTTTAAAAAAATTAATATAGTTGTCACTTTATTTAACAGTACGTGTATAAAACAAGACTTTTTTTCTTTAATTTTAAAATCTTTTTGCAGATATTTCTGTTTTAACTCTTGAGCATCTTTACCCAATTATGCAATTTGAAATTTTACCTAAGTTATATACAAATAGAATAAAAAGTACGAGCTAGTTTAATGTCCATTTTGAATTCAATGTAGAACACGTGTTAATATTTATCATGTGACCGTAATGAATTTAGTCCATTGGGTAAACATGGCCAAGTATCAAAATTCTTCAAAAGCTTTTTCAAAAGAAAAATTCGCACATAATATGGTTTTTTTCCAAAACCAAGTGCATTTTTTTTACCTGTGTGCGTTAATTGTGTGACAAAAATGTACTTTTTAAAGGAAAGTTTATGTAAAAATTAGAAGGTGGCAATAGTAAGACGATAGAACTGACTGGCTGGAAACACGTGGCAGCCTTTATCACGTGACTTTGACGTCATATGAGTTTAGCTTATTAATGTTTATATTTGTGTAAATAATAAATGAAGGATTAGTATTAGAATATAAAAGTAATTGTAATATTTAATAAACAGTATTTAAATTGTTAAAACATTACGTTTTGCCAAAGTTTTCGGGTTTTTCCTTTTTTTATTCTTTGTTCAATTTTCAGCAATAACTTACTCTTATTTGTAATTTTCTTTCAACTTTTATACTAGAATGTATTTTATAATTAAACGATATATTCGATGCAAAAATGCACATGACCGAGAAAACCACAAAAACTGTTCAATTTTACTTCAAAGAGTGTCATACCTGGATTTATATAAAATGCAAACTTGCAATATTTATTCGAATTCTATTTTATGAAGAAAAACTCAATGGTTTAAAAAAAAGGCCATTCTGTCTTCAAACATACTTTAAACATTCATGGTTGAAAATAATATATATTTTCCATTTGATAGACAACTCCTTGTTTTTTGAAAATATAAGTGAACTTGTCACAAAAATCGCAGACTTTCAAATGAGGAACTAGAATATTCAATCCAAAAACATTACTTGTTCCAATTATTTATAATCTGTATCATTTATGAATTATTATTATTCTCTGAATGACACTCACAAGTTTTAATTTAGAATTTAAACGTAAGAAAATAATTAAAAACTACATTTTTTTATTTAAAATAACTTTTAATGGAAATGTTATGGGCTTTTAAATGAAAATGGTATGGAAAAGACAGAATTATAAAATTAATGTAATTTTTAAAACGGAAATCACAAAAATACATGGTGGGTCTTCTTCACAGCATGACATGAAGAAAACAAATTAAATAAAAATGGTTTGAGAAGCACCAGAAAAAAAAAACCTTACAACTTCTAAGCAAATTCTTTTAATTTGTCCCATTTTGTACATATCTTAAATTTGTATTTGAGCATGAATTAAAATACTGCATCTACCTACAGATTGAAGATACTTGGTTCTTAATGCGAGTTTTATTCAAATCAAAAACTTTAAGAAATATTTTAAAATCAACAGTTTTAACTCGTGAACTGTAACCGGAAGTTACAATTATTAACCACAGAATCGCTGTCGGCAAGTCTGTATAGCTAAAACTCACCAACTGAATTTAAATCTCATTCTAAACGGAATCATTTCCTGTTTAGAATTGATTGAGAACTATTTTAATGAATATTAATTTTTTTTATTTCATTCATTACTCATCTTATATCTACTTTTTTATCTCTCCGAAAATACATTTACTATGGAGCCCAACAGCAATCTTCGTAATTAGACTCTCTCAATTTAATAATGCTTTTCCTCATGGGCAACAAGTTCCGTTACCATACTTGTCATATTAATCTAAATTGCAACAAATGTCGACCTATATTCTGCCACCGTTCTCTCTTCAAGTAAAATGTTCTATTTCCTTAAATACTCCCGAAAAGCCCGGGGACTTTTTTATTCTTCTGGTGGTCTATAATTATTATCACATCACCTGTGTCAGGATGAGCGGCTTCCTTCTTTCATGTTCCATGGTAACTGAATCTAAGAGATAAGAAATTCACTTCATGTTCGATGCAAGATTTAAGTTTCGTCTGGAAAGTTCTAGAAAAAAGCAGACGATTTTTACTGACTAAGTTCGAAAGCGTTATTTTGAAAAAGCGCATAAACGGATATTTTTTTTATATATATATTTAGTGTGAGTTGAATAACAATATACACATAAAATTGTTTTAAGAATATTATTGCAAGAAAAAATTATTTAAATTCAGTTTTCTTGGATAAAAATGAAGAGAAATGACACATTTTCAAAACCTTCTCCTTTTATGAAAATGATTCTACAATAATAATATTTTGCCTGTATGTAACTGGAACTTCTATATCGGATTTGAATTAAAAATTTTGAAATATAAAATTTAAAAGTGAATTTATTTATATCATCATGACGGAGTAGAGAAATTTTAACAAAACACACACATCCGTTTTATTATTTCAATTAAACGTAACTTTGAAAATAATTCGAATTTTTCAAAAATTCTAGTTCTCGTTATAGAAGTCTTCGCTGTATACAGGCAAAATAGTATTATTATTAAATTATTTTTCATAAAAAGATAATGTTTTGAAACTATGCCATTCTTTCTTAATTCTTTGCCAAAAAATTGCCTTTCAATAATTTTTTCTTGTAATAATATTCTTAAAACAATTTTATATGTATGTTATATAATTCAGTTAAAACTAAATATCAAAAAATTACTCATTTATATATCTTTTCAACTTCACGGGTCCAAATATTGTCTCATTTACCAAAGTTCTTGTACCGAATTATATATAGAGACACGCTACATTGTGTTTTAAATGTTAGAACCACGTTCTTTGTATTTGAGTAACAAGTATCATAAATATAAGATTAAAATCGAAATATCGTTTGTTATTTTGTATTAATCATGAAATAAATTTTGAGGAAGCAATTTGGTTTCTAAATTCATCGCTGCTGAGTTTTTTTTTTCTTTCGTTATGGAATTAAATTTAAAAATGATTTTTTTTTCTTCGACTACTGAGCATTTATGAAACTATAATTTTTCTGTATCATGACTCTGTAAACAATGTCTTATAATTTCTTAGTTGTGCGTATTTAAATGAGAAGAGAAGAGATTTCAGAGATTAACTCAAAAATTAGTATATTCGTTTTTAGCATGATTTCATTTCAACTTATGGTATACTTTGCTAAATAAAATTTTCTTTCGGCTATGTTATCTTTAAAAAGACTATATTTTTTTCTTATTTATAAACTTGATTTTTGGTTGTTGTTATTTTTAAACATATTTTGATTTCCTTAATCAATCCATCAAAGAGAATTATTTCCTCAAAAAAGTTGTGCAAAATAAATTTATCAAGTTATTTGTTTTCATATAAGTGTCAAATACATTCAAAGGAAATGTGTTGAAATATTCTCGTTATATTTTCTTGATTTTAAAAATAAAAAAAACGTTCCATCATTTGGAATATTGATGATGGATTGCATAGTCAAGAGTTGAATATTTTTAATTCAATCACTCCAATACGTTCAAATAAAAATAGTTTTACCATGAATAGCTTTCTCAATGGATAGTACTAAATCGTTTTCTGTGAATGTTTTAAAAATAAATCTGGCAGATTGGATTTTATTTTATTTTATATAAAATATACATTTTGAGCTCTTACGAAGTTAGGTTCACAGAATATAAATTAAAAAAACTAAAGTACACTGCTGGCCACCGTAAATGCAACACCAAGAAAGACAAGAGATAGCACAACAAAATTTATTTTGTAGATAACATGTTGACCAAGTATCAAATGATTAAATTTATAGATTTCTGTGAAGTGTGGTTCCTGCCAGAATCAGTAGCCAGAGTAGCCGCCATTGTTGGAGATCACCGCTGCCACACGCCTCTGCATTGATTCAAAGAGACTTTGGATGTGTTCTTGGGGTACAGCAGACAAGCAGCTTCCACACGTTGCCAAAGTTGATCTGGTGTGGCAGCTGGGGTTGTAATCTGGGTCAATCGTTGAGCAACCATGGACCACATGTTTTCTATCGGTGAAAGATCCGGAGAGCGGGCCGTCCAGGGAAGCAATTCAATCTGTGATTGACGAAGAACCTTTGGACAATGCGTGCCACGTGTGGTCGCGCATTATCCTGTTGAAATAGGGCTGTGGCCAAGCCCTGAAGGTAAGGAAGGACAACTGGCTCCAACACCTCGGAGATGTAGCGCTGGCTGTTTAAAGTACCGGCAATGCGTACTAGAGGAGTGCGAGAGTGATATCCAATACCGCCCCATACCATAATAACCGTGCAGGACCAGTGTGGAGTGCATAACGCAGCTGTTCAGTATCCTCTCTCCACGGTGTCTCCAGACTCGAATCCGACCATCGTGGTGTTGCAGACAGATGCGTGACTCGTCAGTAAAGACAACTTCATTCCATTCTGCCGCCCACATCCTTCTTTCATCGCACCATTGGCGGCGGAGACGTCTGTGGTTCTGCGTCAAGGGTAGACCAAGCAATGAACGTCTTGCGGACAGACCACTCTGCTGTAAACGGCGTCGAATGGTACGCGCAGACACTGAATGATGCGTTACAGACTCAATGTGCTGTGCTATGGTTCGTGATGTGACTGAGCGATCCGTCACTGCCATGCGCACAATTTGCCTGTCCTCACGTGAAATGGTGCACTGAGGTGGATGCGATCGACCACGTCGGTCCATCGTACCCTCCTGCATCAAAACATTCACATATCCGCATTACAGTTGTTTGGTTTCGCCCAACACGACTACCGATTTCCCTGAAAGATAATCCACAATCTCGGTAGACCACTATCCATCCTTTGTCGAACTCGGATACTTGATCAAAAGCTGATCGCTGTTTTCTACGAGACATAACTGATCGTTTTTTGAAAAAACCACAAGGAAAACACAATTGCCGAACTTGAAATCGTCGAAATCTCCAAGCCTTAAATAACGCTTTGAGGTGGTGCCACAGGCGTGCGTGATGTGTGTCTGCGCTGAAATTCTAATCATTTGCATATCTCATCTCCGCTAATGCATGTTGTAAATTTCATGTTATTTGCGTACTTCCTTCAGGGTGTTGCATTTACGGTGGCCAGCAGTGTAACTCTTTTAATTCGACTAAATCAGAGGTTCCCATGCTATTTTTGTCTCATTGCCCCCCCCCTTTGCAGTGCCGGATTACTCATTAGGCGGAGTAGGCAGTTGCCTATGAGTCCCACGCTTTTTAAGGGCCCAAAAGAGTGTGTTCTGTTTTCTGTTAGTGTTTCAAAAACGGGCTACAGGGTCCCGATATTTCGACTGCCTAGGGGCCTCCATGTCGTTTAATCCGACACAGCCCTCTTGACCTGTTTTTCGGTTTGGTGTAGACCCTACTTACGCAATATTGAATTTTTGCAAATTTATCAACTTAAACGTGTTTATGACAGCTAGTACAGAGCTACATACTTTAAAAGATTTAAATTTCCATCTGTAGTGAAGTATAGGGTTTAGAACTTAAAAAACACATGTTAATTCATTTAAAATTTAATTGATAATAATATAATTGATTTACAAACAAATGTTTATTATAATAGGGATCAGTGGTGCACATAGGCATTTTTCAAGGGAAAGGGTCTAGGGTAGAAAATCTACCATTCTCGTATCATGCCCCAATATGTCACCCAACATATTCTTTTGATTTGTCGATTGTCAGGAACAAAAAACAGTAAAAAGTAATTTATTGAATAATTAATTTTCATTAATTAAGGAAATTAATTATTAATAACCAGTATTTAATTGGATTGTACGTACTATATACGTAGGATTATAATCAATCGAAAAAAAATCAAGGGTTTGGGGTCCCGACACGGTCTTCCTGGGCCACTGATAGGGATGAATCTGGTGCTTTAATAACAGATTTTCAACATTTGTCATCAATCTTGTCAGGTTCAACCCTAAATTTCCTAGGTTAGTAGTGTCCAGTCGACACCACCGTGATTAAACTCCTTCTCACTAGAAAAAGCAATTAAAAACTTTCTCACAACACTCCATAATTCAAGATAAATAACAGGTATATCTTTTTAAAGCCAAAATTGCTGACATCTGTTTCTAAACTTTACTTTTCTCCATTTCTGCCTATTCCGATCAGTTCTTCTTGTAATATGACATTTTTTTTTCAATGTAACCATATGAATTCATTGCCTTTTGTGGTAATTACTAAAAAAAAAGTCAATGCATTCTCAAACCTAGAATCTGAATAAAGATCATTTAGATGTTGAACGTGGGTTAAAATGTCCATTTCCTGGCAGATTGTCTGTGGCCAATTAAGAAACTAGGAAAATTCGCGACGTCCAATATTATAATCCTTTAGCTTAGTTCTGGCAAAAAACGCTGAAATGATGGTCCTTGTTTTAATAAAATTTATGCGATCACCTTGTAACTACAAATTAACCTCATTAAATCTATACAAATAAATAAAATTGAAGTGTCTGTTTGTAATTTCAAATTAGCAGCTTTTTACTAAAAGCATTTAAAGGTATATACGGTACTTATATAAAAAATTCAATTTTTAAAATTTTTGTCTGTCTGTTCCGGCTAATCTCGGGAACTTCTGGTCCGATTTCAAAAATTCTTCCTCCAATAGAAAGCTACATTATCAGGGAGTAACATAAGATATATTTTATCTCCATATTCCCACGGGAACTATGCGGGTAAAACGTTGACGTTGCTTACTTCCCGCCAAGTTGGCGTAAAATTATGCATTTGTTCAATAATGAAAATTTTAATAAATATTTTCTCATATTTGCAACAAATAACTGAAACATAGTGCAATTTAGCATCTTTACAAAAAGCAATTTTTTAAATGGTTTTTTTATCAAACGTCTAACGTTTATTACGTTACGTTTGTTAAATGTCAAACTCAAACTTTGAGAAATATCGCCAAGTTGGCTAAGAAGTTCTCTATTCCGACAATCCCAGATATTTTAATGCAAGTTTTCTCCCACTTTTTAAAGAGAGAAACAATGAAATAAAGTTTTAGCGAATTGCGCGCGCTTGATATTGAAAAAAATTCTATGGTAATATTAATTGACAGTTTCATAAAATTTTTTGATTACTTTAGTAGTTTTGATTAATTTTGAATGTATTTTTTACTTTGAATTTTTAAAATAAGTACAAAGACTACATGGCGGAAGATATTTTGCGACGAAAAACAACCGAATATGCCTTTCAATGAACACATCACCAACGAAACGCAATAAAGGTTTTCAGAATGGTTGGGAAGAAGCTACATGATTTTGGAATAATTAGTCCTAGACGTGTCGACGGAAATAGCTTTGATAATGAAATTGCTTGAGAATTAAACTACTATTTTATAGCATTGCATCAAGTAACAGAATTTATCCCTCAATTAACTCCAGAACAAAGTGTTACGTAAAATAGAATCCAGCATTGGTGCACTCTTTTTTCTCGACGCCCCTGGAGGAACCGAAAAACGTTTTTGCTAAACTTATTATTAATGACCATCAGAAAAACCCAGAAGATAGCAGTTGCTATGACTTCTTCTGGTATAGCCGCGATTTTACTGACCAATGGTCGTACTGTACATTCCGTTTTAAAATTATCGCTTAAACTTGCATTTGAAGATTCCCTCATCTGAAATTTCAGAAAAAAATAGCTCTCAAGGCAGGATGTTTCCACAATGTAAGCTTTCAGTTTGGGATGAAAGTACGATGTCTTACAAGAAAGCTATAGAAGCATTTAGTCGGACTCTTCAGGATTTACGAGATAGTACAGATATTATAGGAGGAATGGTAGCTGGTGAATTCAAGCTTATGGGGAAAAGTTCAACAATTCATTCTGAAAACGAATATGAGAGTGTATCTTCATAATGAAGTAGACTCGGAACATTATGTAGAGACGTAATCGAAAATTGGTTATGGATGTTTGGACGCAAATTCTGGAGGTTATTGTCCATAAAATCAACATTGAAAATTTAAACGACGTGCGGGAGAGGGAGGGAATTGAAGAAATATTTATCAGTGAATACAATCATGGATAAAGAACAAAGTACTTCATATCCCACGGAGTTCTTAAATTCAATTGATCTTTCGGCTGTACCCTCACATAAACTTCAATTAAAACTAAATGTACAAGTTATGCAAAATATCGATGCTCCTCGACTATGTAAAGGAATGGGGCTTTGGATCACAAAACTGATGCAGAATATACTTGGTGCCAATATTTGAACACATGTCATGAAAAGGGATAGTGTTATCATACCTCGAATTCCAAGTATCCCCACTGACCTACCGTTTCAATTCAAACAAGTTCAATTTCCAGTTTTACTGTTGCTATTAACAAAGATAACATTTCAGATAGCAGGGGTGCATTTGGAAAAGCAATGTTTTTTCCATGGCCAACTATATGTAGCCTCATCGGTGTGTCCAATGCCCAAATCTTCACTTATTTGCAACTGACGGAAGAACATATAATATGGTATACAGTAGCATGTCTCTTAGAATAATATTCTGTTTTGAGTTCTTTTAAAGAGGAATTATATATTAGACGTAGATACTTTCGATTTTTAAAAATAATTATAGTTTAATTTATTGAATATTTGTTGTTAATTATTATAATAAATTACGTTTTCAGTTTTTTAAAACTAAGCTCAATTTTAGAATTTCTAAATTTTATTGGTTCCAGTCAAGCAATAAAAAAAATTACTGTACTATATTATTTACTTTCTAATGATAATGATTACGACTTTGATAGTTATTTAAAGACATCAACGCGAGCGGAGCCGTGGGTAAAAGCTAGTTTAGTAAATAAATCTGTTAAATAGGTAAAATTTGGTTCCCATTTGATTAAATTTTCTTTTAAAATTAAAGTCATGATCTGTGGTTTGATTAGAATTACTATCGTAAACTTCCATTTACACCTCATGAACCCCCAAATTATTTTTTGCGGTCATGGACCCCTTGCAGGTCGTCATACACCCCTGGGGTCTATATAGACCACTTTGGGAATCGCTGGACTAAATTAATCACACATTTTCCCTTTGAAAGGCAACACAAAAATGCTGGCTTAAAAATAAACAAAATAGTATAATTTTTATAAAAAAAAAAACTGGAAATATTACGCAGTTAAATAATACTCAAAGTTACAAATTAAAGTATTAAATCATCATAATTCATAAAACAGCCATTATATACCTTTTTTTTTAGGAAATAATTCATTTCATAGCGTTTTTCCTTCCTTTCAATGATGAGTAACACCATTATATATTAAACAAAAAGCAATTCACTTCAATTCTTCTTATATTTGATAAACAACTTAGATAAATGATTCCAGCTGACAGAATCGAATGGAAAATAAAATTACTCTTCCAAGTTGAAATAATTAAAATAAGAAAGAAACTCAGAAAAAAGAAGCTACCAAACTCGAAAATTTCTTATACTTTTCTATTCTTCGAACAAAACGGTCAAAATGGCGCCAAACAGCAAAAAAACTAATTCTATCCATAAACAGAAGACTAAACAAAATCTTTTGAAAAAATTTGGATATTATGTGTGTGATACTTGAAACCTCCATTTGCAAGTAATATAATTCTAGGAATGAAATATATTCCACGCATTTCAGAAAAGTACTATTCAACCACGACTCACTTCATCACGTGACATATCGTGTTTGGTGTAAATCCCACGCTATCGTGTGCAAACAGAAAGTGGATTGTCGAGGTGAATACAAGCCGAAAGTGAAGTGATATGATAATGGGTTTTTTCAGTATTGTTTAATGGTTTATAAATCACGGAATTGCTTCCGGATGCAAATTTCATACAGGCTTTTGTGGTAAGTATTATCATACAGCAGCTCTTTATAGTCATCCACACACTCTTTTCGTGATATATCGTTTAAACCGCATACAAATTTCGATATAACCTCTCGCAGTACGTTAAATAGATTATAAAGGAAATATCAAACATATATTTTTAGAGCATTACTTTATTAAACTTAATAAAAATTGTTTTAAAAATGTCTTCGATTCTTCATTTATAGAACCAATATATACAGTAAACATATATAAATATTGTTACAAATTTTGTGTAAATTGTCTAAATCTGCATGAATTGTATTACTTTCTGTTGTATTTAGTGTATGATAAAAATTGTAATATTCACAAGCAATGCCGTCCCTTACATTATAACGGCGTTTTTTTTAAAGGAAACTTAGCGAGATATTGGTATACAACCAAGTTGACAGCATTTTTGGCGATCAAACTTGGCGACTTGGCAATCATATGGATGTTTCTGGAAATAACGAGAGAAATCTATTACCAACACAAGGCAGCAGCGCTGACTATAAATAGCAGTTGTTCGCTAAAACTGAGTCAGTATTAATTTAACCATCGAAGAGTCCATTAGTGATTAGTTTCTTACGAATTAACTTTAAGTACTTGTTCTTTTAGACACCGATAGCTGTATCTGAGCTCTGTAGGTGTGAAATCTTTCTGGGACATTTTGTGGAAATTTTACTAGTGTATGTTGTACTTTAAGGAGTGTTTTTTTACAATAAATCTTCATCGCTCTCCAGGAATTGTTTTGTTCTTTGAGGCTAATAGCTTAAAATCCACGAACCCGATCTACGTAACAAAATATTTACTAATACTTCTAGAGAAAAGTAGTCGTAATTTCAGATTTTAAAATGAAAAATGAATAACTATAAAAGAAAAAAAACATCTATTTACATTTATTTCAATATACTTTACCTGAGAAAAATGTTTTAGTATTTTATTGGCAATCATATATAAAAAGTATAAGTGAAAATTTAAACCTTAAAAAAGTTAATATTTACCGTTAGTGTAACTGAGGAAGCAGTTCAGTGCAGAAATATGTCTAAAAACTTTCTCTCTCTCTCTAAAATTTTGTAGTTAGCTATTTGATGGATTTTTTTTCAATCCATCAAAATTTAATGCATGAAAATATTTAATAAAAGCAAAAATTAATTTATTGATTTATAAGAAAAGAAAAATAGAAAAAACAATCCAAAAATATCAAAATTGAACTTTTATACATGAATTTATTACTAATTTAATTTTTTAAAGAAAAGTAAATTTACATTAAAATAATTTGAAAAGAAGATATTTAAAAATGTATTAAACGTACAATAAAAGCAATATTATTTAAAAAGCTAATAATATATCTTTATCTACGAAATCTTGAATAAAATTCTGGAAAAAGTAGTTGTACATGTAAATATAGAGAGAGAATTATTTTTGTTTAAATTCTTTAAATGTTTCTTATTCTATATTCAACTGTAATGATTTCACTCCTGAAAAATATCTTTTGTAAATTAATATCTAAAACAAGTAATTAGTTACATTAAAATATTTTAGAAATAGATATGTTTACAAGAAGTTAAAATTAAATTGCTGCGGAATTATGACTTTGAGTAATATTAAATTATAGGATCACACACACGCACAAAGTCGGAAATTTTATTTCAAATAGAAGAATACTTTAACATCAATATTCTATTCTGACTTTCCTATTCTATAGAGAAATAATTATAGTTTAAAAAACTAAAAAACACCCTTTTATAGTTAATTGAACTAAGTTGTAACTCAATCTTTTATTCACCAAATCCTAGAAATGATACTTGGAATTAGTCGCCAGAAGCGGGATGGGATTTGAAAAGGGAAATCATTTTTCCTGATGATCCTGATCAGGACAATAGAGCAAAGTTATTAAATTATTGTATTGTCATCGCGGTTCTTGACAAGTGTGCAAAATTTCGAATTAATCTGACCTTTTAAAGTGGGGAAAAATTGAGTTTAAAGATTCCATTACATACAAGTGAAGCTTGTAAAGGGATGTTAAAAAGTCCAATTTTTTAGTCAACGCATTTCTGCTCTAATTCATTTTTTTCTGGCATAAAACTTACGTCATATTTCATTTCCTTCTTTTGTAATGTTAAATTTATATTTAACTTTACTTATTAAACGTAAAAACTGCGCATTTACGAATACTTTAAAATTTTGAAGACGCTATATACCTAACGAATTCATGATTTAAAATGTCATAAATTTACATAAGAATTGGTGAGAATTTCTTTTATGAAAACCTTTTCTATGTCATTGACATTCGATACAGTCGAATTTAACCTTATTAATAGCCTCTAAAATTAATGTTGAGAAATTTTTAAGGTATACAAGCACGTTGAAATAATCAATTTCAATCGAAACACACATTTCTGTTTTTTCATTTTACTGAATAGAGCACCGATTCTTAAACTATGGTCCATGGACCTTCGGAAGTCCCCGGCGTTTTTCTCGAATTCCGTGAAGGAACTTCTTTTTAAGAAAATGGAGATATGTAGATTTTTTTTGTTGTTTTTAGATTTGTTTAGTACATTTTAAGAAAAATATGCTAAAATTAAGAAAAGAAAAAGAAACTATTATAACTAAAATGTGAAAAAATGGGTAAAAATTGACAAAAAATAACATAAACGTGGTTCATTCTGTACCAAAGGTTTATGAACAAATTTTCAATTTTTCAATTCTGATGTGTTGCTATATTTTATTCATTGTCGAAATAACCTTCAGGATAAGAGATATTTTAATTTTTACAAAAACTAGAGCCCTTTATCTCAGTTATTATATGAAATTGCTTAAAAAAACAGTGATTATATTCACATAAGGGACTGTGAATTTCGTAATAAAACAGTGATTGATAAATCTGAAGGTTAAAACACTTCTACTATTCTACAGAGCTGACACAAAAAGTTTCAGTTAATTATTTTCAAAACTTTTTTAGCAATCGCTGTCCCCATCTGATTATTTTCAAAAAATCACATTTCGAGTAAAACGTGTTTTAAAGTCTGACACCTTGCTTAAAGTAATGGCATCTGTTTTTGCTAAAACACTTGTAGCTTTTGTTCTAGTGAACGGAAAATGATAAACTTGGTATTTTTATAAAGCTAATAAGATGGCCTATAAAATAAATTCATAAAAAAATTGTCAATTTTTGGCAAAATTCACAATTTTAGGGTAGTCGGATACCTTAATGTTAGATATCTTTCTTTAAAAAACTCTGAAATGCCTCTTAGAAAATTGAAAGATATGCCAACTAGACCAGATCACTAATTTGCCCCAATGCAAAAACTGTATATGAACTTGTATTTCGATTTAGAATATTAAGTGATTTTTTTTTATTGTTTGCATCTACAAAGATTACATGTTTATGCTTTTCTAAAACGAAAAATAAGTGTTAAAAAAGTTTGTTTTAGCAGAGGCAGGATTATTAAAGAACCTTTAAAGACTCAACCCATGAGTTGAGAGTCAGGGTGGAAGGTTCAAAATTTTATAGATCTACGATGTAATGCTGATATATATAAAGAGGGGCCACGGCGATCGAGAGTTTAAGAACCACCGCTTAATAAGAAAAAAAGCTATGTATTAATGATTTATTTTACAATATTAATGATTTAAAACAGAAATACAGGTGTTTTCAAACTGAATATTTACAAAGCTGTTATGATTAGGACTCTTTAAAATTGATCACTTTTTTTGATTCAAATAAAAAACTAAACTCAAATTTTAAAAATTAATTGTTTAAGATGCTACTGAAATATTTGCTTAAGGTATCCGGTTACCCTAAAATTGCGAATTTTGCCAAAAATTGACAATTGTTTTACGAATTTATTTTATAGATCATCTAATTAGCTACATAAAAATGCTAAGTTTATTACTTTCCGTTCATTAGATTAAAAACTACAAGTGTTTTAGTAAAAGCAGATGCCATTACTTTAAGCAAGATGTAAAAACACAAAAACGCGTTTTACTCGAAATGTGTTTGTTTTTTTAATGTTCAAACGGGGTCAGCGATTACTAAAAAAGTTTTGAAAATAATTAACTGAAATTTTTTGTGTATGTTCTGTAAAAAAGTGGAGATGTTTTAACCTTCAGATATATCAATCACTGTTTTATTACAAAATGTACAGTCCCTTATGCTGTTATAATTACTGTTTTTTTTTCAGCAATTTCATATAATAACTAAGATAAAGTGCTCTAGTTTTTGTAAAAATTAAAATATCTCTTATCCTAGTCGTCATTTCAAAAATGAATAACTTAGCAATACATCATAATTTAAAATTTGTTCATAAACTTTCGGTACAAAATGAACCCCGTTAATGTTATTTTTTGTAAATTTTGACCTATTTTTTCCAATTTTTGTAACACTTATTTCTTTTTCACTTCTTAATTTTAGCATATTCTTCTTAAAATGTACCAAACAAATCTAAATACCTCAAAAAAAAATCCACATATCTCCATTTAAAAAAAAAAAAAATGTCGCAAGTAGTCGGATACTTTAAGTTGGAAAAAATATTTTTAAATGTACTACATTTTATTTTTCTCGCTACAATTCTAAGTGTTAAGAAATCGTTCAACATAACAACGTTAAAAGGTCGATTGGAAATCTGACATTTGAAGACATCTCTCGTCGATATTAAAGGATGACGCCAAACACCAAATGAAAAACAATCATTTCCTACAATTTTTTGTGGTGAAACAAACTTTTTGCTATTTATATAAACACTTTTATTAATAACATCAAATTTAGCACCTAATTTATTTTCCTTTTCCTTCTGTATTATCTATTACTTTTCTTCATTTCTTGCCTAGCAAAAAATACTTCCTATTTCCTTTCTTAAATTTTAATACATTTTCCCTCTCTAAAACATCTAAGAGCTCAAGTCTGGGGCAAAAGAAAAAAAAATCATACTATTCTGAGGGAAACAGGTTGTTAAATATTCAGGAATTAAATTTTTTTTTCGTTCGTTCCGGAAGCTTTTTTCCTTTTCCAGCGCTTGAGAAGGAAACCGATATGCTTTCCTTCAAGGTTATGAGGTTGTGCTTTACTTTTGTTACAAATAATCCTCTTTACTATATATTCATCTAGATAGGGATTACGCAAGATTATTGCAGTCTATTTATTGTTGTCTAATACAAAAATAGCATAAGTAAGCTTAATTTTTGTCAGACTATTTAGGAATCGCTCAATTTCGGATTCAGTTATACCAGCGTTTCTCAAACTGTGGGGCACTTCCCCCTATGGGGGCGAGATAATTACACGGGGGAAGGGGGCGAGCAGATTGAAAAGACGAAAACAAGATATTAATTATCGAAATCATTAATTTATGAAAAGTAAACAAACAAAATACATTTTGACAAAATAAAAAACACATTTACACTGATATAATACACTTATAAATGTATCAGTACTGTACATTGTATTTTATAATTAATTTAACAATACCAAGTTAAGAACAAATTTAAAAATCACTAGTGACCCCATGGGCTTTTCATATAAAATATCCAAAAATTAATATTTATCTTGATAATTTGTACGATTTATAATTAATCCCTTCCTTCGATTTATAATTAATCCATATGTGATGTATGTGATGTTAATCCGTATGTGATGTAAGGTAGGGGGGGGGGGAATAAATAATGATAAGTATGAGATAAGTAAACCCTTCACAAACATCGTAAAGTTCCTTTTATTGCATTCCAAAGCCTTTGGAATAATTTTATGGATAGCAGTACACAGAAAAGATAGTACTTAGGAAAGACGTATATATACGTCTGGGCAATTATCGTTTTGGTTAGCGAGACGTTTATATACGTCGATGGAACATAAGAGTTTGAAGTCGTGTTGCGGCTTTAGCGTCAAAGTAAAGTATTTCTGAATTAAATCTATTGTTATTGTGTGGAGGGGGGCGGCGATGAAAATTATGACTGATTATTGGGCCACTAATACTCAGAGTTTGAGATGTACTGAGTTATACTGTTTCTTGTAATGACAGGTGATGTGTTTGTCCAATCTGAATCTAGATCTTAATTGTGATTTTTTTAACTGTGAAAATATTAAAAACCATTTCTTTAAAGACACAATACTGTGATAAAAATAGTATACTGTTGTTTTTTTCTTTAGAACTAAAATATTAAAATAGAATTTTTCAATACATAAGTCCAGAACTTTACTCAATAAGACATGCAAATCCTAAAAATTTCTTCTACAGGCTCCATTTTATAAAAAGTAATAAATGTTATACTACTTCCTAAATATTGTACTTTAGATCCCTTGAGAGTCTGTTTGGCTTGGGTGCTCTCGGCAAAATTAAGTCCTAGTACAGGTTCGCATTATCAGAGCTCAGGTGCCTCCATCTGTGGAGGAAACTAAGCGTCAAAATTACTTGCGTCAATTAGTATCCGCCTATAGGGTGCCGTACTAAAAAGAAATCATACCAGCTCCCGGAGAATGTACTAGGTCTGCAATGGTAAAACGCCAATCCTCAGCCAATTAGAAATTTAAAAAAAACTTTATCGAGATCTTGATTTTCTTCTCTCACTTCTGCTCGTACGCCAAATGTTTCATAATTTAAAATCCGATCATTCTCATATATGAAAATCTGTAAAGAGTCTTAAAAATTTAGAAGTAGTTTATTTGGGATACCATGGTTTCAGAAAATCTTGTTCCCGATAAAAAACTCAAAACCCTCAAACTAATTTTTTTTTTGTTGAAAAATCATTGATAAAGCACAAGATAATACTCGAGTCACCTTCCTTTTGTTTTTTCTGTCGTAAAAAATATTGATTTCACATATCCACTGCCAGCCCTCTATATACTCGTATGAATGTGAGTATTGTATGTTGGAAATCACTAAGCCAGGGTGGTGATATCATCCTCTCTATAACAGGCTGTATTGTAAGTGTCAGAACGACACTTAAATGTTTTCGTTATTGTGCCATTTAGTGCATAGATGGTATATCTTGTTCAGAACTCCAAAAAAATGTCTCTCTTGCTCAGTGTTTAAATAAAACGCTTTTTGTTGAATGCTCATATAAAATGCTTCTTGTTCAGTATTTAGATAAAATTCAACTTGTTCAGTGCTTAGATAAAACGCTTCTTATTTAGTGCTTATGTAAAACGTATTTTTTTTTACTGCTTAAATAAAATATCCTTTGCTTAAATTTCTGAAAAAATGCTTCTTTATTTGTACTAAGATAAAATTCAACTTGTGTTTAGTGCATAGATAAAACGCTTCTTGCTAAGTACTTAGATGAAACACCTCTTGTTTAGCGATTAAGGCTGTCTTCGGCCAATGTTAAAGAATAGGACCAAAATTCGGAATATTTTTTCAGATATAAAAGTACTCAAACATTAATATTATATTCTAGATTCAATATATCCTGAGAGAATCACTTATTTTATCGTGTTACTCATTTTTATCCGAGATGACGCATTTTTTATTATAAAATGCGTTATAAAATGTAATATAACGCATTTTTTCTCCTAAACCATTATGCTAAATGAGCTTATGGCCGTGGTAGCCAAGTGGTCTAGGCATCGGATCGTGGCTAGCGTGTCATGAGTTCGATCCCAGTACCACTGAAGACCCACCGTGTAGGGAAGAGATGCACGTTAAATCTGTCGAGAGCTCAAACGTCCTCCCGTTGGTGTGGTGTGGTAGTTAGGAGAGGGGGTGCCAGCTCAGGTGTCGTCCGCGTCACTTGACCATGGTTCAAAATGACGCTGACCGTCCCCAAAAGCTCTCGTGTAATGAACAGTGGGACGTTAATATTCACTCACTCACGTTAAATGAGCTGTTCCTTTACATGTTAAAAGAAAAATCTAATTAGTTATGAAATTTTAAAAACACTATATTATAAACCCAGATGCATGAGTTACACTGCCACAAATTTTTATAAAAATTGAGGCATTTTTTCTGTCCGAAAATGTGCTCCGCGTCAAGTTCACGCTCTTGTGCATATGGTGAAAACAGCCTTAAATAAAAATGCCTTTTGTTTAGCGCTTAGACAAAATGCTTCTCGTTAAGTCTTAAGATAATGTTTAGTGCTTAGATAAAAAAAAAACCTTTTGTTTAGTGCTTAGATAACATGTCTCTTGTTTAGTGCTTAACAAGTGTCACAATCATTGTGTGAAATATTTCTTTCATAAGGAATTGAAAAAAAGACTTTTACACATAACAAAAATGTTTTATTGAATATCATTGACTAAATCTGTACAAATCCATCATTTATCACAAATACAGTTAGTTATTAGTAAAGGTACACAACTTCATTTATAAGAAACCAGACCTCTACTTTGTTTAGGTTGGCACTATGAAACGGCGTCAACTGAATCAAATTCTTTTGATAATATACAAAAATGCATTAAAAGAAAAATTTATTTTCCTTTCTTACGTACAAAAACCATTGAAATGATGTATGAAATATAAGACCTTAAAAATAAAATCAATTTGATTATAAAAAAAAGTTGTAAGAAGTTTTATAATGAAAAATGTGTCGTTGTTAATGCATTATTTAGTTCAAAACAGTGAAGAATTACATGTAAAATATTTTAATATGTTGGTAAATCAATTGTCAATTAAGAAATTGTAAGGGAAAGAATAAAGTTGATATAAGCCATACTAAGTATATAAAAAAATAAAATCCTTAAAAATGAAATATATTATTACATATCTGCCATATACTTCTGAAAATATGCGCGAATAATCTAATACGAATCCTATTAATACAATAATTATCAAATTTTGAGTTAAAAACTATTATATTCTACATGTTTTATAATGTTTCATTACATCTTTTTGTACTGTTGTGAGTTTTTTTAAATAACATCAATAAACATGTGTTTGACTCCTGAATTCTACTTTAATTTTTTTTTAACTGCTATGGCCTTTTGATATATTAAAGACAATATTTAAAATAATAATAGTCAAACACCAGATTTTAGTAAACAATTTGCATTAAAATATGTAACAAAAATTTAAAAAATATGTCTTAAATAGTGATCTATATATAATACACATCTTTGGTGTAAATTTATCTGTTACAAAATTCACAAAAATTTATGGAGAAATTTGAAATTTTTAACTATAGACGTTTTGTAATTTTACTTATAACTATGTTTTCATATTTAATGTTTTATATATAACTCATTATCTTAGAAACAAAAACACTAAAATATATATACACATATACATTACACACATATAATAATGTAAATACTTTATAACAATTGCACACATATACGTATGCTCTTGTTTCTCAGAATACAAGAGCATGGGGAACATAAAAAAATAGCTTGCATAGTTTACAATTTCCTTATAGAAATTGGAAATATGTTTAGTAAAAATATTAAATAAGTTTAAAGGGCTCAATGTTATGAAATATTAATAACGTAACAATTATTTTTTTTCTGCAAAAGAAGTTAAGAATTTCTCAAAACTTTGTAATGGAAGCTCTCTGATATTGGTTGACAAAAGACTTATCATAGAAACTATAAACTTCCAAAATCTATTTAAAAAAACTGGTGTTAATATGAATATATAATTATCCATCAGTTAGAAATTAAAGTCATTTCTTAAAACTTAAGTGAAGCAAAAAAAAAATGTCATCTCAAATTATTTCTGATATTTTTAGCTGCTTTTATATTTTAAAACAGTATAAATGCGTATTATTAAAATTAATATGTCTTTTTCTTGATTAGGCACAAATTTGATATCGAACAATACGGATTTTTCCGCCAAATAACTTTAAAATTTCGCCACGTTGTGGCGATAATTTTACACTTCGGTAATATTAATCTGGATGCCAAAGATCTACTTGGCATGATTTCAAAATCACTCCAAAAACGAGTGGCGAACCGATAACAAATTAATTCCCTTGATTTGTTCGAATCAGTACATTGCGATATAAAAAAAATCATGTAAATATGCTTAACTTACACAACTATACATCACGAACACTTTTATATAAAAATAATATCAGTGAATATCTTTTTAGATACAAAGAGAGAAATACATTTAATATTTCTAAAACTAAACAAGATTGGGATATGAACCATGTCTATATATGCTTTCCATAAGCCACAACCCATGTTGTGAAGTGTTTATTTTTAAATTAAAGCTTCTTTCACAAAGAAGTGGTACAAGTGAAATATATAACTTAATATATCCATTTTGGATGATTATAGCTTGCATTTGGCACCTTTATCCGTTCTTTTAGACCATAAGTATAATATAACACATGATATTTTTTTCTTTCAAGAACACTGGAGCCATTTTTGGTCAAGCATCTTCAGACTGTTGCCACCTGTACATCCAGAAAGATGCATATGTTTACAATGTTCTTTTTTGTGTCTATATTTAAATATTCCACTGGAACTCTCTTAAAGACTAGGATGTGGACTTGGCTTTGAGGATGATGTCTCGTTCTTTTCTAATAAACCTCTTCTGCAGGGGTGTTATGAGAAGGTGAAGAGGGTGAACGAAACAGAGCATAAGTGCTATGCAGTTAAAGAGATTCACCTACACAAGAGAGAGGAAAATGTAAAAAGAAAATATAAATGTCTACTTATGTCTCATTTGTACAAATATTTACACATGTAGATTACATTAAAACAAAAACGCAACTAATATTTATGGATCAAAAAAGATAAATACACTCTATGATAAAGATAGCACATTAAAATTAAATATAGAATGCAATTAGTAAATGTTCCCTTTTTATTTTATTTTTTTTAAAATCGCCAAACTATTTTAAGGGAACTACAAGAATTAAATTTTAAAAAAAGGTTCTGGTTAAATAAAATGGTTATGGAACTAAGAAATTGCCAAGTTTGCGTATACCCTGTACTTTATTTTAACGAATTTAAATACAGAAATATATAAAAAAGTAAACGCTTTAAATTTCCATCAGTCCTTAAAAGATAAGATAAATAAGTTTATTTACGAGCATTACTTTACAGCAGGAGTGTGAAACTCGCGGGGGACCCGCAACGAAAATTTTTGCGACCTTGCCAATATATAGGCTTAAATAATATAAAAAACGAAATAATAAATCGATGGAAAGTAAATGAATAAATAATCGAAAATAAGATAAATAGAATTTTTTGTTACTATTAAATAAAATACATTTATATTTTGAATATACCAAAAAAGGTTAATACGGTATTCAATCGTAAATAATATCTAAAATATTACAAAAATTGGGTTATGAACATTGATTTTTTTTCGGCCCTTCCAAAGTTAAACCTTGTTTATTTGGCCCAAGTTAACCTTTGAGTTTGACACCCTTGCTCTACAGCAATAGTTCCAAGTTATTTTTAACTTTATTAAGAATAATTGGTGAACTACTGTTGTCTTATCATATAAAAGAAGGGGAAAAAGTCAAAGCAGTGCAATGAAAAATCAGAAGCGTGTTTCTTTCAAAATACAATTAAGATTGAATTCAAAGCGATTACTCGTTATAAAGTCCTTAAATTTTCAGTGAGCATATTTTTAACATGTTTACACATTTTAATGGGAAGGGGGGGATTAAATATATCTAGCAAACTTTTTTAGATAAGGCTTTTTTAAACTAAATTTTAGGGGGAGAAATTGGACATTTTTAAAAAAAAATCATAATTACTTTAATATTTACTAAAAAGACAAAACCCTTTATTAAAGTTTTAATGATGGTACACATAACCTAGTGTAAGAATTTTATCCATGAGAAGTAAGTAGTTTCTGAGAAAAAGGTGCACATAAACTTACGCGATTTAATATGGGCTTCTATGGGCATGCCGGACCCCCTTAAGTATCAGATATCTTTTAAAATCACAATTTTTTTATTTTTTCTCAAAAATGGGTAGAGAATTGGCGGCGCGGCTTACAATCGATAGCAACATTTTTTCATAAAAATATTATGAGAATTTGGGCGGCTTAGATTCGAGTAAATGCGGTATATAAAAGTTCCTTGCATTGTGAAAAAGATGTAGTGTTTTCAAATGGATTTTCAAATACGTTGGATATTAAAGGGTTGCATGTGCTTGAACAATCTAAACTGTAGATTCTGGGAGGTATGAGTTGCAAGTTTAAAGCATTTAAACTAATTTGGCGAATATTAAAATACACTGAACTTACCTGGAAGACATCGTAACTTGACCTGGACTCCCAAACATATAGTGGAAACTGTAATAGGGAGCCAACAGCTGCCGTCGTACTCATGATTCCCAGTAATCGATTAAAATGACTTGCTGGAAATCTGTAAAATCCCCAAAACATGCAATATTTAGTAAGACTTACAAATGTTTTAAAATTTATAGAAGATTTCTGTAAAGTAAATTGTGTTAAACACATTCTTATCAAATAAGTTTCAAATTTTTAATGGTCGTATTCAAAAAAGCAGCAAAATAGCTAGATAATTTAGATTGCAACTACTTAAAAATCAGGATCAACGATAAAAAAAAACTTTTGACAAAGACTGTATTAATTACAATTATAGTAGCTTAAAATGATGTCAAAACTGTGTGAAATTTGGTTGAAGTGAATATATCTTCATCTCCATATACCTAGACAAATTAATTAAATGCTTTTTTTCCCCAATATTTACTGAATAATTCGGTCAAATTGTTGAGGGAGAAAATAAGTTTAATAAAAAATTGTGGAATTTGTACTAATATGCAGTTTTAAAAAAAATTCTAATTCTAAATTACAGATAACATACAGAGCCCCGATCCCGAATGCTCCATTAAGAAAGTAGAAAATGTGCCAGAAGAAAAAACGAAACGTGATTTCCTTTTTATTTACAATATTAAATTTTCAATAAGCGTTCTGTTTCATAATAAATTTTAAATTTCTGTAGTTTTAAAGGTCATTTTTATTTTTTCGTTGATAATATTTTTGGAAAAATCCACACACACACACACACACAATTTATGCTTTTTTCAAACATTGTAGCAACTGGCAGAAAGAAAAAGAAAATCTTTTAATACCCCCCCCCCTCCCCAAAATAATAGTTCTTTCAAATTTTTTCATGATTTTAAATATTTTGACGCTAAAGTACCATTTGACTACTATTAAACACATTATCATTTAATATTTTACGTCTGTTGAAAAAAGTTAATACTATAGTTATATTTAGAATAAATAGAGGGCAGCACTAATCTGTTTTTACCATTAATTTGGGAAAGAAATATTTCAAAAATATTTAGGGAACAAAACTGGAGATTCAGAATTTTAAATAGGGAAAATAGAAGAAGCTCGAAAAAGGACTTATTAAGGATGTAAAGATTACTCTGAGAGCAAAAATTGTTATATATGTACAAGATAAAAGCTATTATGAAGCACCAGTAATAACGATGTATCCAAGCCTTTCTAATCATTGAAGAGAGAAAAACAAAAATTCAACTCACCTTATCCTCAAATATGCTGTAGCTACAGCAACGTGAAACGATCTGAGTATAGTCGTGAAAGCTATAGATATGTAAACAGAAGTGTCATTTTCGAAAAATTTGCAAAATTGCACGATGGCTTGTGCCATAGTTGTGAAAAGCATGGGCCAGAAACCAGATCGAAGTTTTATTAGTTTTCTTTTGTCGAAATCAGGTTCTAGAAAAAGGAAGAATAAGAATTAATTGTTATATCTAAACCGATTGAAAGGAAACCTTGAAAAAAGTAGGACAGTGCTAAAAAGGATTAATTATCAAATATTTCTTAATAATAGTAATATCAACCTATGTCATAATCTTATAATAATAAAAGTAATTATAAAACTAGTTTATTAATATAGTTTTAATATATTAGTGTTCAATAATCACGTTACATTGAGTGGTGAAAAATACTTTATAATTGCATTAATAACTAAATTGTTATATTTCTCCTAATAAATAAGTTTAGTTTTTTTTTAAGAATATTTGTATCGATTGTAGCACTTTTTGCTGTTTTTCTTTCTAATTATTTATAAAGGAGTTCTATTTTTTGTCTAAGCAAATATGCTGCAAAATATTTAAGTTTACTGTCTATTTAAGCAAATATTTTGTATAAATAAAAAGATTTGGTTGGAAAACGAATTCTGTCTAAGCAAATATTCAAAAGCAATTTTTGCATGTTTGTGTGACCTTGAGTGTAAAACAGTATGTCCCTTTGAATAGAAGAGGTAGAAATAAATAAAAAGATGTAAAAAGAATTTGTTCAAAGTAATTGTTTTCAAATTTATTCTACAATTTCAATGGAAAAAATTCAAATCAAAATGACAGCAAATTGCAAGGAATGTTTATTTTTTTATTTCTTTACGTTATTCTATCCTTGATAATTGTTTACATAATTATTAATAAATGAGTTCCTTAATTTTTACTGTAATGGTTTACTTAATATTTTTAACATATCTCAAAAGATATATATATATATATCTTTTGAGATATATATATATATATCTCAAAAGCAACAGCTTTAGAAATTCTGCTGAACGGGGAAGGTTGGATCCATAAAATATATTTAACCCTAATTTTGCTGGTCCTAATTCAGCAACAGCTTTAGAAATCATAATAGGTCTTCATTTTAGTCAATTGACTCTTCTGCTTTCTTACATTTTTAAGTTCTAATTATGTTTCATGTTATACATACGCTTAGTTAATTCTTGTACAATAGACTTTTCCATCATTTTTTAAAGTTGTGTTTCTTGAAATCTGGTTTAAATCTTCTAGCTTTGTTAGTGATATAATTTTGTATTATCAATTTTATTATGCCATGTATTTTTCTAATTTTATGTTACTATATATATATATATATTTCATTATTTGTATTTGCAACACATTTGAAAGCTTTATGATAACTTAATTGTTATTTCTTGTGTATGATTTTCCAAAGCCTCTCCCCCACTCATTTTTCTATTTATAATTCTATACACTACTATAAAGTCATTCATAGCATTATATAAATATCAAGAGCAACGATTTCATGTTTAAAAAATATGAAAATAGTATGCATAAAAGTGCAAAAATATAATAAGTAGAAATTTTTACTCTTTTAAATTAAAAGAAATAACTTCTTATGTTGTAATTATTGTAGGAAACTTACAGGGTCATTTAATATGTACCCCGGTATTCGTTTTAAAGAACACAGTTTATATAAAATATAATCTAACACTTAGGTTAATTCTCTGTAATATATTGAAGAACATATATTTCTGAGTAAAGCTCCATCGTATGAGGGACTATGGAACTTTACTTTGGTATTAAGGAAAAGTGTATGTGTGTTTTGAGCTAAATATTTTAAAATAAAATTAAATATTAAAATTTCGAAATAATGTAATTCCATTTTTTAAAAAATTACTTATTACTAAAAAAATACTACTTTGAATCATAACTGTAATAATAATCTTAAAGTTTTGATTAAATTACTATTAAATTTAATATAAAACAAGGAGCACAAATTTTAACAAAATATAAATAAATCATAAGACAGTCCACTCATTAAGCTATTTCATCAAGCTTCTCCGAGATTTTTAACAAAATAGTATATGACACAAACACATTAGAATAGTAAAGTACACACATTTTAAAGCATTTATAAACATCTATTTGTAATCAGTTTTTACCAGCTTGCATGGCTTATAAATAAAAGATGAAGAATATAGTCTATAATTAAGTGCCATTTAAAACAAAATGAACCCTGATATTGAATGGTATTTATTTACAGGTAGAAAATCAAATTACAATCAAAGGTTTATACAAATAAAAAATTTAAAACTCAAGAAATAAAAAATTATAATTAACAATAAAAAAGCACAAAAATATTTTTGAATTTGAAATGTGTTAGGTTTTTCAAATAGGCTCGTCTCAGGACATATTAGTCAGTGCTATAAAATAAAATATACCTAATGCTGCCGAACTGAGTGTTCTATCCATTACGATTCCTGCTAGTGGAGCTAGAATAAGGGATGATACTTGGCACAAACCATATATTTGTGTATACATGCTCACTATAGAGATAAAGAAAATCAAATAAAGAAATTTATTTCATGTATACATGTGATAATAAACTTAAAAAAAGATTTTATGATTACGTAAAAGTCAACGCTGAGATCGAAAACATTTATAAGACAGTTACGATATTTAGGAACAGTATTACTGTGTATATAAATTTTGATAATACTATTTCTTAGCATCTGTCTTAAATGAGCCGTCGAAATATAGTTGATAACAATCAAATAAAATTTTGTTTGATGATAATATAGATGAATAAGACTTAAAACTTATGAGAATTATAAAAAAAAAATAAAGATTATGGTTATAAGATGAAACATAAATTTCTTTCAAACATAATGTACTTCCATACATTAATGTTCATTTATAAGAACTATTAAGACTGTAAGGCTTTAATAATACTGTTATTTATCAAGCTGGAATTCATAATATCTAGTCTTTGAATCGTTAAAAAATCTAACAATGTTATATAATATTATTATCGCTTCGCTCTAAGAATTTCAATAAGGATCTTTTTTTCACCTCAACTAGTTTTCAAAAACATTTGAAAAATATTACGTTAAATAAATTTTATTATTATTAAACATATTTTATAATTTTTTAAATAAATAATTATTATTTCATTGTACTTGATAAAAAATTCAAACAATTATTAAATTAGGTAAAGAATTCCATTCTCAACGAATATATTTATACAAACTTCAAATCATTTTAAAGATTTTATTAGTTAAAAAAAACTTGACTTAAATATGTTTTTTATTCATAAAATTGATAGCAGATAATTGCTTTTGCTTTACATAAATTCCAATGTTCACTTAATTTTCATTCCGGACTAAAAAATTTAGCGTTGCATCTCAATCAATAGTCTTATTTGTAGTTTGTGGAGTAATTTTCTGTTATTAATATTAATATATTAAACGCAAAATACCTACTCTTACTCATGATTAGACATAAAATACCTCCGCTAAACCATGTAGATATTTAACTTACCAATATGCACATCAGAACTTATTCTTTCCATCCACAAATGAAGAGATCCAGAATAATTTAAGGTAGCCAAAAGAAGCCAGGAGAACCAATATTGATGTAAAGAGAAGGAGAACGATGTTAGAGCTGTTTTGAAGGGAAGTTGTTCTTCACTTAGCACAGGTGATACGTCCTTTTCAGGGCAGTTCTGTATGACTAAAGGTGATAGCAGTGTTAGTTAAAGTAAATCAAAGATATACGACAGAAAATGGCGATTCCCAGTTCGTTTTTTAATATAAACATAAGTTTCTTGTGAAATAAATTGATAAGTTGGGAAAGTATGTCATGATGTAATTAAGAAAGGAATTTATAACTAAAAAAGAGAGTTATCAAAATTATTAATTGCAGTAGTTTTATGATTTACTGTTAATGATAAATTTAAAAACAAGAGTTAAGACTAAAATTTCACTTAAGTTATTCGCTAATAGGCTCATGAACATAAATAATAGTTTTAGTTTTTTCTAATAATAATCTTTTTGAACAAAATTCTTCAGATGATTTTATTCTCGTCATCAAAAAAATATTTTCCCTGCTTTTTTCTAGATGGCAGCACCATATAATAATAGTCATTTTTTTTTCTAGATAGCTTCACCAATATAGATGGCAGCACCAACAATAGTTGTCATTCAGGAATTTTTTTTTTCCAGCACTTCTTGTGAACACATTAATACTAAACGAGTGTAATATTTCAATTACTATTTTTAATATCAAAACGAATAAAAAATTATACAAAATTTTATAATTGTAAAGAGTTTAAATTTTATTTCTGAATTCAGAGACTAACAAATGTATTATATTCTCCTTAAATATATACTATTTTTAAATGCAGAAAAATTACCTTTCATTTGTGGCACAGGTTCCAAGCCTTCGAAATTTTTCTTTACGCTTAGAGGTGAAACTAAAATAGAGGCAATATACTTTAATACAAAAATTTTGAAATAATCAAACATGTTTTTCAAGTGGATCATTTTTTTTTTATTTCCAACATAATGCACAGTAATTCTGATAAATTTTAAACATAGTATTTTGTTAAACAGATTTTAAATTTTTGTCGACATTCTTCTGTGAACAATTAAAACCTTAAAACATATAAAGTGTGCATACCATCCGTGTTTTTTCAACTAATATCAAAAGACATTCATTCTAATGCGATAATGTTTCTTAAATTGTAGAACATTAATAAAAAAAATATTTTATATCACATTTTTTATTTTAACAAAAAAAATTTTAACTCCATAGGAAAATTGCAGGATTAATTTTTTTAAAATCAAAAGGAATCGCGCGCGCTAATGTTAAAAATTTTTTCATTTTATGTTATATTAGGTTTCAGTTTAAAATTATATTAAAAATATTTAAGCGTTTTATATTAAAGTACAAAAATAAGAAAACTAAAATTTCGGAGATAATTTTTACGGAAGACGGAATCTAAATATATTTTTCTAACAACGATTTATTTTTTTTGTGTGTGTTTACTTCATAAATAGGTAGTTTAAAACCTAAAATAAAGTATATAATTTTTATTTAGCTAATCATTGTGATTATTAAATTAAAAAAATGGTTGTTGAATTTTTTTCACTGATTTTCTGATAATGTAATAAGATACAACGGGAATGTAATGAATTAGAGTAATATAACGATATTTACACAAGTGATATGTTTACTTTCGTCTAGAAAATTGTAATAAGTTGCTGTCTAAAATTCATGAGATTCAATAAACTAATAATCACTTTGATCTCTTTAAATTTAGTTGAAAATTAAATTTCTTTTAACTATCGAACTTTAATTGATGAAATAAATAAGTTGGATAGAGACATTCTAATTTAATTTTATTAAAACAAGCATTATTATTTAAGTGTTCCATTTTTTTGTATAAATTTTTAATATAATATTTTTATGCTCTATATTGTTGAGGTCTATCTTAGTTGCAATCTTTATATATGCTCGATTTTGCTTTTCAATAATTTACTAACCGCTTTAAATTCTAATTATTTAGCAGCTGTTTTAGCAACAAAAAGCTGATCATTTAAGAATTTAATCTTCCTTTCGCAGATATGTAGTAAATTATCGTAACCTCGTCATATTTTTCATTAAAAAAATTTAATAAATAACTTTATAATTCCTTCCATGAATTTTATCATAATACTAAAATATTCTAACGTTTCTCTTGAAGTTGAATAAAATAGAGTTCTTGAAGTATTACAAAAATCTTTATTAAACTATAACTTTATACGTGATCTGGTTTTTTGGAAAATAATTTAGGAAACAAAACGAAGAAAAATTCTCAAATTTTCTCAGAAGATTGAAATTTTAAATATCCGAAAATTTTTAATAATGTTGAAGTTTTTTCTCAAGGCAAGAGAAAAAAATATTTATATATATTTAAAATTTTTAAATTAATAAATCCCATTAAATTTATTTTTAAAACTGAGGTTCAGTTGAATTATTTTCACGGTTGAATGCAGAGCAAAATATTTTTTTTTTGAGGCAATAAAATCTTAATGATATTTAAAATGAATCAACAGACTAGAATAGAAAAAAATGACATTTTTCAATAAATCATTAGTAAAGTATATAAAAAGAAATAAATCTATAGCTCCATGGAACACATAGTATACTTATCATTTTCTATACGTTATCAACCCATTACGCAATCATCTATTATCCTTATCATGTAAAGTGAAACATTTTGATACAAATTTTTAAAAAACATCTTACTCAAAAACATGCAAAAATTACACATCGTTGATTTTTTTTTAAAATTATTCACCATTCATTAGTTTTAGTTTTTAATTTGCCGCTTTCGAAATAAGTTCGTACAAATTAAATAAACAATATTAAACATGCGATAATTCGTATGAAAAGCTTGCAATAATTTTCTCATTTAGTTTTGATGATGTTTTCCTTCAAGTAAATTTGCATTTCAACTCATTTATTGAGTAATATATTTTTGCATTAACCTATTATATCTATTGCAATAAATATAATACGTGTTACGTATAATTATGCAAAATAAACTAATTTCTAAGAAAAGTTTATCAAACCAGAAATGGTAATTGCGTTGAGTAGTACAAGACAGTTGAAATAACTATTTACTTTTCTAAAAATGATAATTTAGTTATGAAATTCTTGTTTACATTAGGAATTTAAGAAAAGAAAGTAATAATCTATTCAAGGTAACATGTCACAAAAGGAAAGGAAATTCTGACAAAATTATCAATGAAAAATCGAGAGAATAATAGAAAACTTATCAATTCGTAACAAATCAAAACGGAGTATTGATATTTCTTTTACTTATAATTTCAGCCTCTATAAACGTGAAATTGAAAAATAAAGGGTCAAGTTAAAAAGTCAATTTATTTTTCAATATAAAAAAATATCTATTTTTATAAAATCTCAAAGCAGTTCGATTATAATCAGAGGAAAAACTGGAATGATTAATCTGATTCATACGTTTCCAAAAAACATTTTATAAATATGTACAAAAGAATCAAAAGTTGATAACTCCATTGTTTCTTTTCTATTTGACAAGATAATTACTTTTGCATGTTTTTCAATATCTCATTTTATAACGGCTTCGTTTTGATATCAACAAATTTTTTTTTGTCAATTCTGTGATTTAAATAAATGAATATTGTGACACATGTAGACTTTCCCCCAGAAGCTGTTTGCAATGAGATTTTGTTATACGGCATTTTTGTTTAAATAAAGTTTTTGATAGTTAAAGTTAATATAAATTGTTTTTATTATTCTATTAATAACATTAAACGATATATGGTAATGGAAGATGTTTTCTATGGTAAAAAAAAAATTCGGCAGCATGGTTGAGAAATTACAAAAATCATTCAAATGAAAAACATCCGGTAACATATTCTTACATAGAAATCTTGACCTACTCTAGTTTTTGTTACTCAAAACATTTGTAGTGATCCTAATTCTCTTAGAGACAGGTCATTAGATTCATGGTAATTATAAATTAAAAATACAAGAAATGCACAGTGATAGTGGTAGAAGGTGGCAAAATGTAGTTCAAAAAGAACAAATTACTTTATTAATATTACATAAATAAATGCTAAATAAAAAGTCAAATAAAATTTAGTTTTGAGCAATCTTATAAGAACAATCGGGAATGTTTTGTGTAAAATGCACCGTTTCGAGAGTTAATTATGTGAAATGGTCAAGGATTATGAATGAAACATTAAATGGAATATTTTTCAAATGTACTATGCTGTATTATGGTATGATGCTTCAAAAGTGATTTTATATGTTTCAAGTGAATTCAAATAGCTAAAAATCTCTGTTATAGAAATATATGTCAGTACGAGAATTTCAAAAATTTATGCTCTAATTTCTGATCTACGCTTACTTTTTAGTTACATTTCATTTCAAACGTACGTGTATTAAAATATAGAACAGCACGTGGTGTTTATTTTATTTTTTTTAGTTATAAATAGTTTATATGCTCAATATTTAAATCAACATTCAATTCATTTTTAAAATAAAGCTCTCCATTTTAGCCACTAAAACTCGAAACCTGAAAAAAATATTCATCCAATGAAGGTCGTCTGCACAAATTCCTCACTTTCTTGTCTGAGATTGATTCCTAATTGTAGTAGTACTTGAATTAGAATTTAAATTGTTTTCTACAACATTGGAAAAGTATCACTGAAGTATTTGGCTCCTTTCTTTAAAAAAAATATAGTTAGCTAGCTGAAAAATATGCTTCATTATTTCAAATATTTCAGTCTGCCAAGTTATTTCCTGTTAACAGCGTGAAGTTACGAATGTATGCAAATGTATAAAATTTCACCAAGATGTGTTGATCACTCAGAGATCCTCTGTAATAAAGTATGATCCGTAATTTTGACTCTCAAAGGGCTTTTTAAACTATTTCTTCTATTAATATGTTTTTAAAAAATTGTAAGAAGTTTATTCTTAAAATAAAATAGTAATAATAAGAAAAAAACAGAATTGTTTATATGAATTAATTTCATTTGAAACAAACACAGTCAAAGTTATTTTCAGACTCATATATGTGTCTTGGAATTAATGCATTTTTAGAAAATTAAATTAAACTAGAAAAAGATATTTTTTTTAAAAATAGAAAATTTCGTTTTTAAGCAAAAGACAACTGTGTATATTATTTGCAAGAGATACAGTTGACAAAAGAATTTAACACGCGTTATAGATTTCGAAATTCTTATCAAATATCGTGTATAATATCGATATTTATTATAGCTCAAGGGAAATTAAGTTCAAATAAAAATCAAAGGGATAAATGAATTAAGATAGTTAATTAATTTCTAAAAAATATGTTATCGCAGTACGCATACCATTTTTTTTTTCGCGTATTTGATTTTTCATCATGAAAAAAGCGCAAAATTTGTCAAGTTCTGCTAAAAAAAATTCTCAGCTATAAAGGTTTAAAAAAAGCGGTTCAAATAAAGTTAAATCAATCGGTCAATATCATTTAATATTATTCTTCAGTGCAATATTTTTTCGAAAATATTAACAATTATAGGTAGCTGATAGTTTTTTTAGTTCCAATAATATTTTTAAAGATCAAAAAGTAAAATTCTTAAAAAATTAAATGTAGTTAAGTAAACAATGAATTGAAACATAGCAAAATTTTTAATATTTTGAGTTCTAATCTCATAAAATTTTTAAATCAGAAATATAATTCAATTATTTGTAATGTAAGAATTATTCGGGGGAAAAATTCTAAAATCTAAATGTTTTTCACAAAACTATTTGTTTTTATATTTAATTAAATTCTTAACCCCATATAATCACAGCTTGTAGTACCATAATCAAAATTATCAAAAATTTACTGAGTCAGTTTGTTGTACAAAACATACAAGATGCTGACAGACCAGAACAAAAACTATTCATTGTTGTTTTCTATTGAAATGACACTGGGATTTTTCAATTCCTACTATCAGCTCACTCTCTCCTTATATATATATATATATATATATATATCTTGTACGAATTTTCAATCGTTAATAAAACACTTTCTATTTATCCAATGAAGTTCAAATAATTTTTTAAACTTGTAGTGGATGACACTTGATGTTAATACAGGTTTTCCAAATATTAATTCATTAATTACCGGTTTTCGACGCCAACTTTTGCCATTGTTTTAACAATTATATTGTTACAATAATGGAGACGAATCTAAGTTGGCGTCGAAAACCGGTTTTTCAGCCAAACAATTCCTACTGTTAGTTCACTCTCTCCTTATATATATATATATATAATATATATATATATATATATATATATATAGCAGTAAATAATTCAAAAGAAGACTAATAAATCCCAAGAATCTTAAGATCAGACCGGAAGAACCAAGAACATGGAACCATGATAAACCAAAAAAGAGAAATGAAGCTAGAGGGAAAAACTATTATGATTTCTCGAGCTGTCACTGGTTTAGGACAGTGAAACAGGATTAAACAATGTTTGTGAGATCTCAACCTTCTCCTGCAGCAGAAATTTTTTCTACACAATAGCTCCCAGTATAAACTAAGGCAAAGTCCTAAAACCCACGTGGTGAATATAACAGCAATAGAATAGAAATTGCAATATTAAATTACCATAGGAATCCGGAAGAAATGACAAATATAAATATGTATAAACAAAAATATTGCAAGAGAGGTTAATAATGAATATAACCATAATTAACAATAATGTAAATGAGCAAAGAAACTCTAATCTTACCCGATGTATACAGATTCCCCAATTGTACTGACTCAATGCATTAAAAAAACACAGCAATACTAAGAATAAAGGCGCCATCTATATATATTTTAGTAACTAAACTTAATATAAGCATATATTAAGAATATTATATATATATATATATATATTGTTTAATTTTTATTTTTTATATTACTTGTTATCACATTTAGTTAGGTTCCTTAAAAATTACATAAAATTTTTACTGTGGCACTGCAGAGAAGAAAATTTACTCTCACCCTATTTTTTTATGTTTTATAATTTCGCATCTACTTAACGAAAACCACATCTGTTCATAAAATAGCAAACGCCTTGCTTTTGACTTGAAACAGATCATTGAATAATACAAAATACTTACCAGGAATGGCGTTGAACTTGCCCACTTGTCCAGTGGTAATGACTGCAATGTCTCCAACCTTTTTAAAGAGGGATTCTCTGCCTTTTTCACTGTCGTCTCGAATCCGGTCCACAGGTAGACAGAACAGGGTGATGGGTACCATGCAGGCACTGAAAGCAACCAGGACGTAGCATACCCATTCCCAATCCATACCGGCATCGTAGCCGTACTAAAGTGAGACAGCAGAAGGGAGATTTAATACATTTTGTTTTTATTCACACTCACTGAACTACCCTTATTTTTTGCTTATAGTCCCCAGATTCGATAAAGTACGAAGACGTCGGATTATCAATCAATGCTTAATTGGTATGCCATATGCAGCGCATGCTTAAGATAAAAATTGTGGATTCAGAACAGGCAAAGGAAATATCTCGAGATATACGGATATAATATCTTTTTGCATGATCAACCATTAAAGAATGGATCGTAATTTTAAATTATGGCGAAAAGTTTTTTTACATTTCTATTCCTTTTTTGCAGTTTTGCTCGTAAAAGATATGATAATTTCGTTTACATAAGCTGATTCGTAAAATTTAAAACATTTTGTAGTAAAAATGCTTTATGTATCTTATTAATATATGCTTTTATCTTTGCGTCTAATGAAGAATTAAAATTCTGTGACAGTCATTATGCATTTACAGATTCCTGATTCAAAAATATGTATTATTCATCAGGGGAAGTGAATTACTATTTTATGTAATATTAAAACAATTAATGATTTTACGTATTCTGAATGTATGAAATTTTATGTATGTAAAAAATCTACATAATTTAAAAATTTCGTGCACTTTAGTTTTTTTTAAAAATTTTATTGATGTTGACATAGCAGTATTAATACGATAAAATAATTACTAGGCGGCATGGTATATCTTGGTTTATTTTGAAGGTCTTTTGTGAAGCATTAAATTTTACTTTAATACTGGTAAACTTTTTCCAATTGAACTTTTGAAGAATGTGCAATATGAAAATGGAAGATTACCATAAAACTAAAACTTTATTCTAATTTTATTCTTTTCCTTTCGATATTATTTCTATGACAATAAAGCGAAAATTGAGTAATATCTAGAATAATAATTTTCAGAAAAAATATTCAGTTACATAATATACAGAATATATTCAGAAACTTACATGCAATGTTTTAATGAGAATATACATGTGGATAAAAGTAAATAATCTTTCTATTTCTTAAAAGTGTACAGAACCCTTACAACTACAAAACAGAAGTAGTACAATGAAGTTAAAAGAAATTGTTCGTGTCAATTAAAATAAAAGTGGTTAAATTCATTAAAATAATAACAACTGTGACGGGTCTATCCACGTGAATTTCCAAACTAATCCTCTTGGGTAACTTTGGGGCCAGCATTTATTCTATTTCACAGCCTCTTCGGGAAAAACACGAGATAGTTATATGCTAATTAATTAGACTATATAAAGTCTAGATTTCGTAAATGTTAGAGTGAGAGAAAGAGAAGGAATTGCCAAATTACATGTAAGTATCGTCTACGGATCACTTCAGCGAGCATTTGATAGTATTTGATAGTATTATAGTAAAGTACTAGATTAATCATTAAAGGAATCAAAACAATTATATTTAGTACCGACCTGAAGTTAGCAAGAGTTCGTCTCCTTGTCAATTCTGATAGTTGAGATTACTTAGACGGGAATATTAGATTTGAATGTTAAATTTGAGTATTAGATTTGAGTATCAGGATTAATCTAGGTATTAGAGAATCACTCCGAGGTTTCCACTTATAAGCTGAACTTGTGCTTGTTAATTGTGTTTGTCTGTCTTCAATAAATAATTATTGTTATGGCTTTTGTTGGTGATGATATATTTCCTCCTACACCAGGCGCGTCGGGCAATGTGAACTCAGTCCAAAATAGGACTGGGTCACGACACAACAAACAGCTAAATTTCAACTTACCTACGATTTAAATCATTAGGAATATGATACTCTATTCAATTTTCTTATATATGTAAGTATATATAATTTTAAAAACACTATTATGTACTTTCCCATATATTCATATTCACTTATACTTCTACGTTTGGATTCATTCTCTGATAACCGGTGATGGTTGCGTAGAAAATTCATCAATATTTAGTCCCAAATAATAATAATATAATTTAGGTAGTGTTACAATTCTATCATTTTGCAATAATCGTAAATTATTGAATATGTTTTGTGCAATCCAGAGGGTAACCTTGATTACGATAAAATTGTGTATTTAATGGGGAAATAAGAAAAATATTTTATTGCTCCTTTGCTTTATAGTCATTCTTCGTTAAAAGAAATTTATGATAGGCGAAGTGACTTTTGTAAAACGTGTGCTACCAGTTTTCTAAACCGAGGTGCTAAAGATGGTATCAATGCAAGGTTCACCTCAAGTCGTCCATATTGAAATACTTGCATCCATTATTTGAAAGGTTTTTATATGAATTGCTCATAGCTTGTTGGGAGTCGAATTATATTCTCTTTTTTTAGAGCATTAAATATGTCTACCACTTAGGATATACGCTTGATTATCGGATGGTTACGTGTGTAATAAGTTTTTCTTTGTCTTTTGTTCCAAATTTTTGCTCTGCTTCTCATTTATTTACTCTCATTCTAATGCAGTAAAGTTCCGCATTTTCGCCCCACTTTTCAATTATTTACTATCATCCTAGAAATGTGCTCACGTTAAAAACAAATACATATGCCTTCTAAACTCCGGTAGAACTTAGGGCTCTATCTTATTAGCCTCAGGAATTCAAAGCCAACAATACGGCCCAAAGTGTTTCTTTCTTCATGCAGTTCAAGTATGCTGGCACTCATTTAACTTTTGAAAAAAAGAAAAGAACAAACAATTCGAGAAAGGGCAAACAAAAGGTGACTTTTTTAACAATTTGTATGCGACATCTTGACAACAGTTCTTCGGCGTGTTCCCTCAGAGAAAAGTAGTCGTTAAATTCAACTCAATTCTCGCTAAATTCAACTGAAATGCAGACACTTCCAGATCAAAATAATGGGTAATAAGAATTTAACAATCTCATAATCTTAAAGAGACATTCGTCTCAGTGATATTCAAATGGAATTTATATAAAAGAAACACATGAATTCATCATGTTTTGCATTCGGAATATAATCTTATGATATTGAGTCTAGAGCCTGTCATTTAAATAGAAATGTCAAATTTACCATAAGAATGTAACTTGTTTTTGATGCATAGATTTGTATATTTGTAAATAAAAATAGTAAACCAAAAGGTAGGCGACGTAAACTTTGTTAATCAAGCCTCACGATTCAATGTTTGTTTTGTTTTGTCGATAGTGAGATAAATAAACTTCAGAAGAAACGGTAAAATAAAAGAAACGGTAAAGAACTGTAAATGTATTAACACAAACAACCTAATTCATAAATTAAACATTATCTAATTTTTTTTCGACTTGCGAGTTGAGTTACGTATAGACAAAACGATTTAATTTATTTGAATGAGAATTGATTATTTAATTTCAATACGAACAAAATTAGCAGACGATAAATTAAATCACGAGATTAACAATGGCGCTGTATCAACCTTCATAACAGAACAATAGAGTATATACTTTTTTTTAATGCACTATAATTATAAGTACTTGGATTAAATTTCTGAACTTATGTAAACTTTTGCATACATTTGGATGAAAAGCAGAGGATAAATACATAAATCTGATTTTCGACCTATAAGTCACGACAGAGCTCGGTCTAAATCGAAGAAATCTTACATTTATATTTATAAAATGGATTTGCTTTTTCACTATTAAAATTTCTTATACATTGGAACTAGCCCTCCCTCTTTGCTGGGTATTTCATGACTTTGTACCGCTATACATTCATTATAGGTCATTGTTATCTAATCCTAGAATTTAGCTTCCGATTACATTGAAAAATATTTTTCTATCCCTCACCTCTTGATTTAAAAAGGACAGGACTTGAATTTGTAAAACAAATAATTTATAAAGCAATAGCTTACGCCAAATTTCGTTTTAAAACGATCATTTACGCCATTGCCAAATTTCAAATCTATAGGTCCAGTTTTTAAAAAAACGGGACTTCTTTTTTTTACTTATAACACCTAATACCTGAACCCCGTAACCCCGCTTAGACCCTTAGGAGTCCATATTCAAAAAATCCGCCATTGGGGCACTCCTACTCATCAGAAGAATTAATTTTGCCTAATTTAAATCCTGCAAATTTAATATATCAAAAACGACAATTTTTGTCAACAACACGCCCTTAACTCCCCTTGGAAGTCGATTTCCCTAAAAGCTGTTAGTAGAGCTATTCTCAACGAAAGGGGCATGTTTTGCCGATTTTCAAGTTTGTAAGTATGTCATATATATAATACATAATACTATATATAAGTATATACCCCCGAAACCTCCCTATGAATCAATTTTCACAAAGCACGTTCATGATGGATATCTACACAACTAAGGAAACATGCTTACCAAACTTCAAATTTATAAGTCTTATAATTCAAATAAGTATTTTTTAAATCTATAACACCCCAATACTCCCTAGGGAGGGGAGTTACATAAATTTCTTTCTTAGTGGATCTCTCTCCAACAAAAGCACGTTAAAATTTTTAGTCTGTGGAAGTAACAGTCCCACAAAGCAGGAATTTTTGCAAAAACACTCCCGAACCCCCGTGGGAAACGACTTTCGCAAAACCCTTTTTTAGCAGATTTTCACTTAATAAAAAAACATGCCTGCTAAATTTCAAATTTGTAGGTCTAAAATTTCTGGAGATTCCATGATGAGTGAGTAAGTCGTTTTTCTCCTAAATTTAGAGAGATAGGTAATAAGTTTTTGTGTTCATTCTGCTAGATTTTATATTTAGCCATATTATAATTTAATATGTGATATATGCACACATATGTATGTACATATGAAAATTTCAAGTTGCCTAAGCATTACTTCAGTTCTAGCTACAATATTAAATGTTATTCAAAATTTATGACTACTAACCTTGACAAATGCATAACCACATATACGAGAAATATTCAGTAAAATGTCAAATTTTTACTGTCATAAAAAAACATCTTTATAATAAATGCGAAGTTTAGGAAATATTCAATCCTTAATTTCATTTGTAGCCTCACGACAAATATCTCTCGATCATAGATTAATGAAATCCAGATTTGTTTCACTCCACGGTTTTCCGAAAGTATCACAAGGCTTACTTTAAGTGAAATATAGATCACGTTTAAAGAGAAAACCTTCGCATAGACTTAAAGAAAAATTACCATCAGGGGTTTAAGGAGAATATTTCTTTTCTCACGACATTTGTTTCCATACAAACAGTTTTCGAAATCAGTTCCGAATACTAAACTGTTTCCTCACTTGCAAAAAAAAAGCCTATAATCACAGATTATGCGAATATATCTTCTAAAATCCCGATAACTTTCAGTGATTTATTTATTTGGTTTATCCGATAGAAGAAAAGTCGTGAATTCTCTCGATATCTTGAGTTATTTGTAAACACCTGTTTGTCGTCCTTCGAAACCGATTAATTTCTCTGGATTTTTGCCTCTAAAATCATCATCCTTACAAGGTTAAGTGCATATTAATTATTTCAAAATCAACGCCCTGAATATGTTTCGTCCCAAGGTTAGTCACGTATGTGTTCAGGTAATAGACGATTTTTCCAGGGCTTATAAGAATTCTTAAGTATAATTACATCATAATGATAGAGTTAGGTAATAAACACCAGTGTGAGACATTTCCTTATGAACGTAAGACTGTTGGTTATGCTTTCAACACGTAAATCTAGATTAGTATGAGACATTATGAGATTTATATATTGAGAGAAATAAATAATAAGTATTAAGAATAAAAATAAATAAATAAGAAAATATAAAAAGTATATAATTGGCATTGAATTAAAAAAAATTTATAAGAAAGTTTCGGATATTCCAAATAATTATGATTATTCTAAGAAATGGCAATTTTTTTTTCGCTAAAAGAGAAATCCAGATATTAATACATGGCAAGTATAAAAGATTCGTTCGTTTTGAAAAGCCTATATTTCCAAAAGTATTACACGCGTATACCCCTGAAAGATATATCAAAATAACCACAAACTCACTAAGTTTGTTTTGTGTATTCTAGGACAATTAAAATCTACGTCCAGTCGTGACAATTGAAAGAGATTCGCCATAAGTTAATGTTTTCTGTGCCGTGTCACAAACAAAGATGTATGGGACGTTTTTCTTCGCTGAAAAAACTGTGATCGTTAAATGCTATCTGGATATGTTGCAGTTGTCATTGTTCCCGCAACTCAATGCTAACTTCACTGATTAACCTTCACTGCCGGTGATTACCTAAAAGATGAACTTCTGCATCGCTGGGTTGGGTGTATTGGGAAGAATAAGCTAGCTTTGTTCCCCTGATTTCCTAGATCCCCTGATTTAACGCCCTGCAACTTCTTCCTGTGGGGGGTACGTTAAGGACCTTGTCTATGTATCCTCACTACCGCAATCCTTAGTTGAGCTTTAAAAATGGATCAGTGTTACAGTGTAGACAAATAAAAAATATCTAAGTTAAGTTTTGATTTGATTCTAATATTCTTCCATTATAAACAACATTTAATTAATGAAAAGGAAAACTTTAGCCTCCCATTTTATTAACAAAAAACATTAATAAGGAAATTCGTTAACACTTGAGGCATCACCTCTTCAGAGCAAAGCAATTAGATTTGACTTTTAACATTCGTCTTAATCATTTTGTATAAAGAGGTTTTAATACTAGTATATGAATCGCCCTTTCACCAGAGTTACATTACGAGCAATTAATACTACTCTAATTATTATTACATTAGTTTGAATATTAATTCGAAGAACGATAATAATATTTCATGAAAAACAGTTTTGGGAAAAAACAAGACAATATTTCGACATTTCAGCACAGGATATATTTAACTGAACCGATTCATTCATTTACATATGTTTACATATATTTATACATCATCCAAAAATATGCATTCCCTTTTTAAATAAATTCAACAATTTACTATACTTTTTAATTGGAAGCTTTGGCAGAATTAAGTCTTCATTATATAAACCCACTTACACTACTTATTAAAGTAAATTTGATAATTAAGAATTTGGTTAAATATTATAAAACATTTAAAGATAATTTCTTTATATATATTGTATTACTGTGTCCACATATTACACTTTGACCTGCACTGTCTTTCTATACAGTTGCCTATTGTTTAGCATTAAATTATAATTATAGTACTCTAATATATTATAGATGATTATAAATATATTTATGTGTGTGTGATTGTTACTTTTACTTGACTGTTTTAGAGCTTTTATATTTTTTTCAATCTATTTGCATAGTCAGGTACGCTTTTACAAAGAAATCCTTTCCATGAGACTGGTTTTTAAATTATTTTCGTAATTATGGCAATGTTATTAAAATTGTGTTAAATACCTAAACAGAACAGTTAAAAGGATTAAAAACATGCGTTTGAAATAACTTACTTTTTTTTTACAATTTAGGAGTCAGTGCGTTCAATTTTATTTTCCTTATTTAAAATTTATAAATTTGTCAAAATTATTTCTTAAAGAAACATGATTTTCAGTAACTTAACTTTTGTTTTATAAGGATTCATTAAAAATTCGTGTACTAATATTTACCAGCATACCTATGCAGTAAAAATATATGTATAATTCATGCAGGAATGGGAAAGGGAAGCATGCCAATCGAAATTAAAAGAAAAGAATACCTTTGTAAATATAAAAATAGACGCAGACGCTGTAAAGGCTCCGCTATATAAAGTGATAACTGTCGACCTCCGGGCTGGAAACAAATTAGCGATCTATAAAAGAATGAAAAATAACACAAAATGTTTAAAATACAAATTTCTTCCCAAATTTGACATATAACTATAATTTATATAACATTCATAAATATCCATGCGTAGAGAGCATTTTGCAACGAAAATATTTTTAGAAAAAATAGTTGAAGTAATCCAGCAAACAATGAGAATACCATATGAAAGTCTTTCTACGATCATAATACTATGAAAATATGCATACGTGGACAATAGATAATCTATTGTCATTCAAAAAATGGACATAAATTTATAGCATGACAAGTGATTAAGGTATTCTTGCATATAATGCAAATAACCCCACAGAGATTTTCATAAAAAGTAAGCTAATACGACGGCTTCGTTAGGATATTCATTCCCTGGGAAAACTATGCGTAAAAGAAAGAAATGGGGAGAGTATACTCTAAGTGGTCAAATTATTAAGATTCATATCTTTAATTTATTTTAACATGGTTAATAGGCCAGTGTACAATACAATACAGGATGAAAAAGTAAATTTTTGAAATGCCATGTCAGTCAGTCAATTTTCTCCAAGTTTTAATGTAATAACTATTTGATAAATAAAATTTTACGATACATTGGAGTTGTTCTTGGGAAATTTTTTATTTGGAAAGCTGTGGATAAAAGCATAGCAATGCTCTCTTTTAATTTTGATTCATTAGTCAAACTTGATAGATTCGAATAAATTTACTGAGGAAGAAATTTTTTATTATAAATAAATAGTGTATAGTCATAGTAACATATAAGAAATGTAAGCAATTCTTGAAACAAGAATTAATTAAATTTATTACTAACTTTTGATAGTAAATATAAAAAAATGCATATTTTCAAATTATTAAATTGTAAAAAATATCCACATAATGTAAGAGAGAATTTCTATTTCCTCTGAGTCAAAGCAATACCATGCATCTGTGACGTACAAAAAATTTCCCAAGAAAGAATTGGAGTATATTTTCTGCAACTCCTGTAAAAGAGAACCTTACAGCTTCTGAATTTTTTTATGGATGATATAAGAGGTCAATAACCCTACGCTTCAGACTGCACCAAACATACTCGATTAAGCTCACATGTGGGAAATATATTGATTGATCCAAATGAAATATTTTATTATCAAAAGAGAAATTGTTCATTAAATAAGAAAGATGTGACGAGGAGTCATCATCCTTCACAAATATTTCATCCCTGAATATAGCGTCAAAAAGGGTCTTCAACAGGTTGGAAGATTTTTTTTTCTTTTTAGTGTTCAAAATAAAGATACTTTTTGGGAATTTCTCGAAAAGCACCAAAAAAAAAGATAAAGATAATACTACCATATAAAGCTGGAAATGTTTTTGCGTCAATTAACGAAAACGTGTAAACACGTGCAATTTATTTACTTGAAGAAAAAGCTTTGTAAGCCCACGTGTTAATTTCCGTTCTTCATTTGGTAGCATGCTTAGGCGACTTCCTTGATGATTTTATTTTTGTTGCTTTCGGTGAAATTCAAGAGCACACAACTAAAACGAATAACAATTGACGTTTGGATGGTGAAGTGAGTTGGTGAATCGTCGGAAGACTTCAGGCAGGGAATCTCAAATGCATATTGATAAAAATTTTAAAGAATCAGCCAGATCATGTGTAACTTTCGGAGACAGTTTGATATGATTAGGTAAATTAGCTAACTAGATTTCCAGACTCAGTCATATTGGGTATATTTGGGATGGTCTTGAAATGTCACAATTGAAACTCGCCTTCATGCATCCGGAAATATCAAAGACATAGAAAGAGCCTGGAGCAGTGGACCTATTACTAAATGGATTCATAAATTGTCCTATTTTTAGCTTAAAATCGCGTTGTGAAAGCTATATAATTGTAAAAGAAAATTATACACTGTATTGACTCATGTTTTGTTCAATCTCATTTTTAGACTTTCCGCCGTATTCACGACTATGCGTTTGTACTATAACTGAGGTATGACTTAATACTACGTCTACCTGTGTATATTGATTTAAACTTTAGTGAATTAGATAGTGCATAGATCATATTTAATTTCAATAAAGTCTATTCAGTACTTCTGGAATAATCAAACAAATGTAAAAATTCTCTTAATTTTTAACAACAATCCATAACGTTAAGCTGTCAATTATTCATTTCAGTCAGTACAGTCAATAGTAAAGAATGACCAGTCGGAAATTTTTTTTTACAAATACAGGATTTTTCCGAATCCCATGTTCTCTCCAGATTGTACATTAAAGTGGTATTCGCACGTGTTATTCAAAAGCACAGACAAAATTCACACTTCCAAGTTAATGAAGAGGATTTTTTTTCTTCTTTTTTAACTTTATTTGATAAATGGATCCTAAAAGATGGTCGATTTTATAATATATGTTTCGTACTAAAGTCATAATAAATCTAATTATTCCATGGAGTAAATTACAGAAGATTACAGACCAACTTAGAACAATTAATAATGGTTTTAAAAGACAATTAGCACGAACTGAGACAAATTAAATTAATAAATGCAAAATATAGCATCACATCCTAATATTAGAAAGTACGCTTTCTGAATCGCCTTCGAATCTTAATAATTTCTTTGTTTTTCAAAGGTATATAATTATCCATACATGTCTCCGGTATTTAATTTCAGAAGAAGAAAAAAAAAGAATTTGAAACTATCTTTTCCACTCATGAAAATATTTTCATAAAATATCGCTTCTTGAATTTTTTTTTCTTGATGAAATAAATTTTTATTAATTAAGAATCGATTTATGTTGTAAAATTTGTTTATTAAATAAATAACCTACAAGTTTTACAAAAAAAAAAGGCTTTGGTTGTTATAATTGCATTGGTTTACTTAAGAATATATACCGTCCCATAGTTCTTACAGACAAAAACACTTCTAAAGAGCAAATAACGTCATATAATGTAAAATATAATTTTTTTTATCTGCAGCATAAAATAAAAAGAGTTGCGTTTCTTATTTTAAAAAAAAACTAAGCCTTAATGTCAGCTCGAAGTCTATTTACTTAACTCAAATTTTTTCAGAATTAATTAAGTCCTAAAATCATTAGCTAGAAAGACTTTTCGTTTTCAAAAGTTTTCTAAAAAATAATATATTTTAAAATTTAAAATTTTCTTCAGTTCATCCTCTCCTCTCAAGTGAGTAAAATCTTTCTCTTGATTTTAAATTAAAGCAATTTTATTAAATGATATAATCTTGTGCATCAACTCTACTTACAAATAAATTTCAAGACTATGAAATTTATTTTCTAGGATATGAAAAACTATAAACTTTTTTAATCAGGTTAATAAGATGCCTTTAAGTTCCAATGGCTTTTCAATTGTTTAAAATTCCTATTATTTATTGCATTAAAACAGAAATTATTTAATATAAGTTTTCTAATTTTTCAGAGAAATATCATTTCTTCGAATTATTATAAAGTTGAGAAAAAATATAAATATTTGAAGATTTGGTCAAAGCCTTGATGTTTTACTTAATATTTTTACAGTTTATACATTTAAAAAAAACATTACATTTTGTTCAACTTCTTACATTTATATATACTTCTAACCACTTGTATGCATTATTTTAATACTTTAAGCCAAAAAATCATTAATGTCTGCATTCTTATTTTTAGAAAGAAAATTAAAGTTATTTCGGATTAAAAATGTTGTAATTGTTGCGATGTTAACAAATCGTCTCCAAATGACTAAGAACCGCCTAGATTTGGTTGAGTGCATCAGTAAGAGATAAACCTAAGCCTTTCTGTTTCCGCAGAAAGGTATATTGCGTCTGTTTTCAAATTGTTGCGTGGTTAATTTACGACGCAACACAACATAAAAAAAAATTGATGGTTTTTTTTATTAACTTCATCATTCAAGATTTTCTGTTAACTTGAACACATATTTTACTCATTTCTGTATTTCAAAGTGTATTCTATATTATAAAAATATTTCATTGCGGCTTTTTATTCAAAAGGCATTTAGCAGGGACTTTTATTTTTAGATCAGTCATAGTGTCATACTGTTCAAACTAAATTTGTCAATTTCATTAGTAAAATGTGTAAGCATTACATTTATATACTTTCACTGTTAAAATGCTTGTAGAAATATAAAATAAAATAAATACCTGTAAATTATATGTTTATGCAGCTAATTTATTTACTAAAACCTGCTTCGTGAAATTTTCTTTCACAATTAAAAGAATAGATACTCTAAATTTAGTAGAAAGGTAGCACTCTCTCTCTTTTTTCTATCTATAGAGGAAAATATTGTATTCAACATTTAACAGCGAGATTCAATAGTATTCGAATTACTGTCTCAATCGTGAAAACTCGAATCAAGCTACTTAAAATCACGAAAAATCTTCGTAAATCAAATGTTCACTTTTATGAATTAATGTAGATTGGGTTATTTAAATTCTATCAATTAATAATTTGAATATTTGATCTTCAAACTTTATGTATATATATAATTGGGCGAGAGTGTATGGAATTCTCTCTTTTAACGATGATGATTATTTGAGGTGGTTGATGTTTCATTTGACGACATTGACGAGGAGTCCTTTGAACTAGTAAATATGGTTTATTGTATACTTAATATAAAACAGGGAATGGACGGCACGATAAAGACGTATAGACAAGATGCAGCCGGTTACATTTATTGAAGACAAAGAGAAAGAAAACGGATTTTCCACAAATCTCGTTTTATATACAAAGCGGCAAACGAAAGTACAAATCACATGATCTGCGTGAACGGAGCTTGTTTATTGGTGGATAGATATAGCTCAAAAGATTCCCGTTAGGCGGGTAGGTATTTTATTATTTAAGCGCGTGTCCTAATGGCCAGGACCGTTACAAGTTAAAAACATGTTAAAGATTTAATTACTATATCTTTTTTACATAATAAAGTTTCATTCTTATTTAAATATACGTAACGAAAATATGATCCATTTTGATAGTCAACTTTTAATTTCATCTTAATTTTTTTTTTTTTTTGCTTTTTTATGCAATTGTTTGTTTTTTAAATTAAAATCCTTCATTTTTGATTAATTAATTTTTTTATTCATTTATTTATTTGGAAATAATAATTTTAGGGACGTAGCTACTACCGTATCAATGATACGAGGCCCCCAAACTACAGAGGCCCAACATATTTAAGCGAAAAATCGCAACATGTTACGAGCCCCCCTCCCCAAAAGGGAGTCTAAGAAATTTTGATAAAGAGCCCGCTCAGAATTAGCTACGCCAGTGAGTAAATCTCTACTTTCTTATATTCATCATTGTGTTTTAATATTTCTTTAAATAATGACACTAGTTTCTCAATATTTTTAAATGAAAAGGTATTGAGAATATTATCTATTAAGAACTGCTTACATTATTTAAAAATAGGTTTTAGGGGTAAATTGGGATCTCACAGAGAGGGGAGGGGGAGCTTTTATCTCTCTTTCTCACTCCTTTTCCAACGTAGTTAAAATTATAAGGACTCCTGCAACGAAATTCAGTAGTACTGAAAACTTCTACTGTGAGGTAGGAATTTTCAGTCTCAAATACTTAAATATTTATTTTCCACCGGATTCCTTTAAAATAAAGTCTTCTATTCATCGTTAAATTAAGCCCAAGGAATGACTCAGCTAAGAAATGACACATAAACTATTAATTTAAATGTAAATCAGTGCTGTTCATCACGTTATTTGAATAACGAGATTTCTTTTTTTCTACTAGACTAAGCTAATAATCTCATCAAAAATCACTTATTCATTCGCCGCAGGTATACCATCACCTTATTTTAACAACACGTGAAATATTTTCTTAACATCACACGTAATCCGAACTCACTGGAGCATAGAATACACTCACCCTTATATCCGAAAGAGACAAAACAACTCGACAAAAAATGAAAGCAAGTACAATTTTTTTTACAAAACACCAACCATGTTAATCGATCACTCCTACATTATTTTTCTGTGTATAGAAACTTTGTCACCATAGGATCAAAACTAATTGGAAAATAACCGAGATGCGTTTCGAAATTGGAATGGTTCCACTCCGGCGCGGAGCTATGTCACGGCCATTCCTTCAAATACTAATGGACTGGCCGTTGAGAAATGGCGGGACTCTTCAGGGCACACTCGGGGACTTGGTCGTTAGGAACACGGCCTTGAAGTGTGTGGTTCCATCAGCTTGCTCTGGTGATGCAAATACGAGCTGAGAAGTCCAAGTTCAGGTTGGATTAGAAGTAGCATTAAGCAATGGGAATTATTTTTCAGAAGAGTGATTACTAGACGCGTGTGTAAGATGGATGGGGTTACCTAAAACTGACAGGTAAATTAGATATCTACACGAAACAATGGTGATAGCCATTGAAGTTCCTGCATAAATATATAATTATTTTATGCTGTACCTCTCTGACTAACTATATTTGATTTCCGTTGACCTTAATTTTGTCACTTATATGACTGTCACGAGATTATTAATCTAATTACACTGTCAATGAAGTTTAGGATGAGTCATTGAAATTAACTGCTATTTAGAATACAATACAATGTTATTTATAACAAGGGAGGTATTCGCGGTCTTAATACCACATGTGACATGATGGACCATTCTATAGGGCTTTAGTGTGATTAATTTTGTAAAAACATTTATTTTTTTTAATTTACTTCATAGCACCGTATTTAATCGAATCTAAGCCGCGCTATTTTTCATATGTTAGTGCTACTGAAAATCGGGTGCGGCTTAGAATCGAAGGCAAAACATTAGTTGGATGGGAGAAATTGAGTTTCTATCTCTTTCAAAAGGAAAAATGTAACCGTCCATTCTGGCCACTTGCATCGAATGACCTATCCTATTCCGCTGCTTATCTCCGGCATTCAGTCTATCCTAAACATAGTTGTCTTATCACATCTAGGAAATTTTCTTCGTATATGCTTTATTTTAATCACCTTAACACCAAATATATCGGTAACAATATCAATACAAGTTCTCCGTGACGTAAGTATGAAAAGAGAGGCAATTTTGTATGCAGGTAAAAACGGAAGCAGAGCAGCGGCCACTGAAAATTTGACACGGATTCAACAAATGTAAGTCGTTGGCGTAAGCAAAGTGATATAATTTTTGCTCCTAAATGTTCAACAGTCTTTAAAAATCTTTTGCGTTCTTCTATAATAATATATTCTTTTAATAAAATGTTGCATAACAAATGCATTGGATGGCACGGAAGAAGACACCGTGTGGGAAAAGTGGAACGCAGGTGCCAATACTGAAGTCAGCTTTGGCAATGTGAGTGACGAATCATTTTCGAAACACGATACTGACCTCTAGAGTAGTTATAGGCTCATTTATATAATTGAAAATTTTTAATACTGGTGAAATAAATTAGTTATCAACTTCTTACTATTCTTCAGAAATTTTTAAAAAATTAATGAAGTATCGGATATTGTGATGAACCTTTTATACATTTTTTTAACTTTTCCTCAAAAACGTGTAGAGAATTAGGGGTGCGGCTTAGAATCACGGACAACATTTTTTCACAAAAACATTTGGAGAATTGAGGATATGGTTTAGAATCGAGTAAATAAGGTATATTGATATTTTAACATCAATGCATTTTGAGATTCACATGAAACCTCATATTTTCTTTTTTCTGAAAGCCATGCTATAACTTTCAATAAACCATTCTATTTTGATGTTCTCCCTTTTTGAAAGTCCTGGGATGCCAACTTTCAAGTTATGATGCGTTCTCACATTCAACGTGTATAAACTTTCTAGTTTGCTACTTGTATTTAGTGGTATTAAATAAACTCGAAACTAATAAAATTAGAAATCCTATTTTCGAAAAAAACTGAAGTATTTTTTCCTCATTTTTAATTCAAGTTCAATGAATGCGGCTTTAATTAAACTATAGATAAGCTGGGTAAGGCTTTCTCTTATATTGCAAATAACTTTCTATATGAGGCTATTAGCTCAAAAAATATATTTTTCTGTTTCTTTTTAGAATATTTATATTTTAGGGCTCTATAAAGATATCAGACCAAACAATTAGGGAAAACTTTGGGGAATATATAAACTCTTACAAGGGTGGATATTATGCAAAACTTTAGGAAGAGAAATATTAATTTACGTATTAACATAAATTTCTTGAAATTCATATGTTGAAAAAGATGAAAAGGCATTTGGCCGAAAAATATTTTCTCTTATATACAAATCATATTTTAAGTTCATTCAATGACTTTCAGATCTAATAGAAACAATTTAAAAATAACTATGCAACAAAATGTATAAAGTAAAAGAAGCATTGATGTAGTGATCCTATATGTATTATTCATTTGTTACCACTTACAAAGTAAATATATAAAGAAATACGAGACACAGTATTAAGTTCTTGAGATCTGATATAATAATTAGTAAAATTGTTGATAAAATAAACTATAAAACAAATTAGTCTTTAGAAACTATATTCCTTTATCACAGTAAAAACTTGTTTCTTATAAACATGCATTTTAATGCTTAATTTTTTTAAAAAAATTTTATAAAAGAGTTGAATAATTTACATGGATGTAAAATGATAATAAAATAAATAATCATTATGTATGGTAATTTAATTATTTACTGTGCAGGTACATTTATAACTTTAATTTAAAAGAAATGAGAAAATTTTCATGCTTTATATCATAAATTTCAGAAGAACTAATGCACGATATAAAGAAAATATATTTTATCACTAGCTTTTACCCGCGTCTCCGCTCGCGTTGATGTCTTTAAATAACTGTCCAAGTCGTAATTACACTGATGGCCACCGTAAGTGCAACACCCTGAAGGAAGCACGCAAATAACAGGAAATTTACAGCATGCATTAGCGGAGGTGAGATATACAAATGATTAGAATTTCAGCGCCGACACACATCACGCACGCCTGGGGCGCCACCTCAAAGCGCTATTTAAGGCTTGAAGATTTCGACGATTTCAAGTTCGGCAATTGTGTTTTTCTTGTGGTTTTTTCAAAAAACGATCAGTTATGTCTCGTAGAAAACAGCGATCAGCTTTTGATCAAGTATCCGAGTTCGACAGAGGAAGGATAGTGGCCTACCGAGATTGTGGATTTTGGATTGTGGGATTTTTTTTATTGCTTGACTGGAACAAATAAAATTTAAAAATTCTAAAATTGAGCTTAGTTTAAAAAAACTGAAAACGTAATTTATTATAATAATTAAAAACAAAAAATCAATAACTTAAAGTATTAATATTTTTAAAAATCGAAAGTATCTACGTTTAATGTATAATTTCTCTTTAAAAGAGCTCAAAACAAAATATTATTCTAAGATGCTACTGTATACCATATTATATGTTCTTCCGTCAGTTGCAAATATGCGAAGATTTGGGAATTAGACACACCGATCAGGCTACAGTACAACAGTAAAACTGGAATTTGAACTCGTTTGAATTGAAATGGTAGGTCAGTGGGGATACTTGGAATCCGAGGTATGATAACACTATCCCTTTTCATGACATATGTTAAAATATTGGCACCAAGTATATTCTGCATAAGTTTTGTGATCCAAAGCCTCGTTTCTTTACATAGTCGAGGAACATCGAGATTTTGGATAACTGGTACATTTAGTTTTAATTGAAGTTTATGTGAGGGTACACCCAAAAGTTCAAGTGAATTTAAGAACTCCGTGGGATATGAAGTACTTTGTTCTTTATCCATGAATGTATTCATTGATAAATATTTCTTCATCCCCTCTTCCCCGCACGTCGTTTAAATTTTCAATGTTGATTTTATGGACAATGACATTATATAGTCGAGGAGCATCGATATTTTGCATAAACATAACTGGTACATTTATTTTTAATTGAAGTTTATATGAGGGTGCACCCGAAAGTTCAAGCGAATTTATGAACTCCGTGGGATATGAAGTACTTTGTGTTCTGTATCCATGGTTGTATCAATTAATAAATATTCCTTCATTTTCCCCACACGACGAAAATTTCAGTGTTGATTTTATTGAAAAAGTCATTTTTAGGCGCCAATATTGATCTTGCGCGCAACCACTGATCCCAATTTACATTTTGTTGCAAGCCCGGGTAAATTTGAGCAATAAGATTTACATCATTTTCTTCTACATTATAAAATTCTCTGGAACTAAAATATAACCTCCAGCATTTGCGTCCTAACATCCATAAACGATTTTCAATTGCGTCTCTGCATAATGTTCTGAATATACGTCATTATGAAGATGCTCTCCAATATTCGTTTTATGACTGAAATTTTCAAGTACCTCCTCCTATAAATAATAATAAATCCTATAAATAAAGTACCATTCCTCCTATAATATCTGTACTTTCTCGTAAATCCTGAAGAGTCCGATTTAACGCTCCTATAGCTTTCTTGTGAGACATCGTACTTTCACCCCACACTAAAAGCTTATATTGTGGAAGCATCCTGCCTTGAGAGCTATTTTTTCTGAAATTTCAGATAAGTGAATCTTCAAATGCAAGATTAAGCGATTATTTTAAAACGGAATGTACAGTACGACTGTTGGTCAGTAAAGTCGCGGCTATACCAGAAGAAGCCATAGCAACTGCTATCTTCTAGGTTTTTCTGATGGCCATTAATAATAAGTTTAGCAAAAACGTTTTTTCTGTTCCTCCAGGGGCTTCGAGAAAAAAAGAGTGCACCACTGCCGGATTCTATTTTGCGTAACACTTCTTGGAAAACGTGATTTTGTTCTGGAGTTAATTGAGGGATAAATTCTGTTACTTGATGTTGCAATGTATAAAATCATAGCTTAATTTCTCAAGTGATTTCATTATCGAAACCATTTCCGTCGACACGTCTAGGGTAATCATTCAAAATCATGTAGCTTTTTAATTTCGATATACTTTGCCTTTTCTGTTGCTAGATGTGTTCACTGAAAGGCAAATTCGGTTGTTTTTCGTCACAAAATATCTTCCGCCATGTAGTCTTTGTACTTATTCCAAAAGCTTTGAGGATTAGAAAGACCGAAGATGAAATAAGTATCGCGTAAAGCTCCCTAATTTTATTTGGCGAGTGATATTGTATGACTTCTCTCCTCCATAGAAAAATCTAGTATATCTTCAAAGTAATACCTCTATACAAAATATCTAGGTTCAGTATAAGTGAAAAATTTTGTGCAAAATATGAATATTGTATAATTAGGTTTAAAAAATTCAAAGTAATAAATATTCGATAAATCAAAACTTTTTATGAAACTGTCAATTAATGTTACCATAGAATTTTCAAAATCACTCGCGCAATTCGCTAAAACTTTACTTCATTTCCCTCTTTAAAAAGTGGGAGAAAACTGGCATTGTCGGAATTGAGAACTTCTTAGCCAACTTGGCGATATTTCTCCAAGTTTGAGTTTGACATTTAACAAACGTAACGTAATAAACGTTAGACGTTTAATAAAAAACCATTTAAAAATTGCTTTTTGTAAAGATGCTAAATTACTCTATGTTTCAGTTATTTGTTACAAATGTGAGAACATGTTTATTAAAATTTCCATTATTGACCAAATGCATAATTTTGCGCCAACTTGGCGGGGAGTAAGCAACGTCAACGTTTTACCCGCATAGTTTCCGTTCCCTTAGGAATATAGAGATAAAATATATCCTATGTTACTCGCTGATAATGTAGCTTTCCATTGGTGAAAGAATTTTTAAAATCGAACCAGAAGTTCCCGAGATTAGCCGGAACAAACAGACAGACAAAAATTTTAAAAATTGATTTTTTGATATAAGTACCGTACATACCTTTAAATGCATTTAATAAAAAGCTGCTAATTTGAAATTACAAACAGACACTTCAATTTTATTTATTTGTATAGATTTTCTTTCTTTGAAAACATACGTATTATATTGCTCGAGCAATTTTAAAGTGAAAAAAAAATTTAACATTTTCAATTATTTCAAAAACTATGCGCTAGTTTTAAGAGATGTAGATATTAAGTTTTTCCTTTTGACGTATTTAAATTTTGATATATTAGTAATTTCCAATAAAAAAAGGAAATTAATAAAATTTATTTAATCATGGTCTAATTTAACATATGGATGCCATCGCGAGTGCACATGACTAAAGAAATGGCTTAAGGTATCCGACTACTTGCGACAACTTTAAAAAAAATGGAGACATGAGAGGTTTTTTTGTTGTTGTTTTTAGATTTTTTTATTAAAATTTAAGAAAATTATGCTAAAATTAAGAAGAGAAATAGGAACTATTATTACTAAAATGGGAATATATTGATAAAAATTTACAAAAAATAACATAAACGCGGCTCATTCTGTACCAAAAGTTTATGAACAAATTTTCAATTTGTCAATTCTGATGTATTGCTATGTTATTCATTTTTTAAATGATTTTCAGGATAACAGATATTTTAATTTTTACAAAAACTAGAGCACTTTATCTTAGTTATTATATGAAATTGCTTAAAAAAACAGGGATTATATTCACATAAGGGACTGTAGATTTTGTAATAAAACAGTGATTGATAAATCTGAAGGTTAAAACACTTCCACTATTATACAGAACATACACAAAAAAAGATTCAGTTAATTATTTTCAAAACTCTTTGAGAAATCGCTGTTTCTCGTATGAGCATTTTCAAAAAAAAACACGTTCCGAGTGAAACGCATTTTAAATTTTAATATATCTTGCTCAAAGTAGGAGCACCTGCTTTTAGTAAAACACTTGTAGTTTTTGTCTTAGGCAATGCAAAATAATAAATCTGGTATTTTTATAAAAATAATAAGATGGCTTATAAAATAAATAAAAAAATTGTCACTTTTTGGCAAAATTCACGATTTTAGGGTAGTCGGATACCTTAACAGCTCTTTTGTTAGTATATTATTCTTTTTGGCATGTGTGTATGAGGACTCTTTCACGAAAAGAAAGCACAGTTATATAATGAAATAGAATTACAAAATCTTTTTGAAAATGTTCTTTAATTGAGCATTAAATCGTAAATGTTTCTGCAGATTGTTGACATATTCACAATGATGCTTATTAGAATATCTAATCCGTATTTAAAGCATCAGACGCATTTTAAAGGAATGCGTTTTAATCTCTTCTATAAAACTCTGCGATAAATAAATACAAAAAAAATCTCAAATAAAAAAAACGTTTAAGCTGATTTTAAGAGGCTCAAAGCAACAAGCAGAAATGTCATATTTCAACTGAAACAAATCTTTTAATCGTTTTTTGTAAACATGGGCAATGCGGTATTTTTTTCATTATGCGTGAATTTAACTATCCTATGGCTCAGTTGATTAGCTTAGGATTAACACAGCTTCAGAACTACTTCAGAGATATTTACGATGGATCATGTAATTTCAAACCCCAGTGAAATGGCAAAGACAACATGTATAAACTGATACCTTGTTGTCCAACTTTCGTATCATGCCAAATGAGGACACTGAGATCAAACTGAATTTCACGTGCAATACTATCCATTAATTCACGGTAAGCTTTTTGGCGAAATTAGGACTGGAACCCGTGATTCGAATGTCACTAGACATGAATCTCACGATGTTCATTTCAAAACATTTCACCATTTGACACTCTTCGATACGAGCTTTCCAATGATTAACTTAAAAGAAAATCGCAAGAAATGAGATACTTAAGTATTATACCGTCTACCAATTTCGCCAAATAAAAAGACATCGTTATGATTGTCTTAGAATATGCGGGGTAACGGTTTTCTACTACTGTCTGCATATCGCGTCTTTGGCAACGTCTTTTGCGTCGGTATAATACGTATTGCCTGACGGTATAATACGTAAGTACCAATAATGGTATATGGCAGGGATGGCGAACCAATGGCACGCGTGCCATTGGTGGCACCCGACTCAATATTTAAGGCACTCCATAGATCAAAACGGTTTGCATTTTCGTTCAAAATTATAAAGTTCGCTATGAAGCATTACGAGCAAATGCGAGTGATTAAAAAATTTATTGAAACAAGGAAAAAGTTGGAATTGATTGAAACAGAAAGATTAACAAGAAATATAAGCAAAAATGCTAGTAACGAAATTTTGGCAACATGAAATTCATGACTCCAGACACATTTAATTGGTTAAAAAAGCTAACTCATGCCATTTTAACCAAATATTTTCATCTACTTATGCCTGCGAGTCATTATTTTCAGAGATGAATATATTTATATATTTATTTTTTTATTTTTTTTTTTTTTATTTATTTTTTTATTTTTATTTTATTATATTATATAAACGTTATAGACTTGCTTAGAAACCGTTTGGTATATGACTCAATTCAGCAAGCATTCTGCTAAATGTAACATCTTACAATTCTTATAATTTATTTGTCATCGAATTTGCGACAGCAGAAATCACATTAATATTACTTTATATATATATAATATATATATATATAATATATATATAATATATATATATATATATATATATATATATATATAATTTGAATTACACGTATAACTAAAACATTTCCTACTATATAGTGCAAAATGCATTTTTTTCGTAGTATATAAAAGGTTTGAGTTGTTAGTGTTTAGTTTTACTATTTTTCCAATAATCATTAGACAAAATCATTTGATGGTACGTCTATACCTCATTAAACATTTCCTTAGAAAAAAGTGGCACGTTGATCCATAAAGGTTCGCCACCCCTGGTATATGGTAATGGTAAGTATCAAAAATAATAAAAGGCTTAAATTAAATTTTTCCTTAAAGAAAAAAAATTAAATTTCGAAAATGTCAAAATTATTCTAAGATCTTTATATTTAGAATGAAGAAAGCTTTCGAGCTAATTTTTATGTTGAAATTACACAAATTTCTCTATAAAAAGCTATATTTATAAGTTCAGTAAATCAATAAATAGAAACAGTTAAAAAAAGTTCGACTATCAAAATTGACCGATGTTTCTTTTAGAAAAATAAAAGATTTCGACACAAAAATGTATGCATACAGAAAAATAAATGTATATATGCCCTTTTTAAAGTTGTTAATATTATTTCCTTAGTTATGGTCAGTGAGACGATTATATTTCTATCATATTTTTATATCATTCCTATGTTTCACGCCATCTTTTTGGCATTTTGGTTTATTTCGTAGACAACACAGAAGACAAGTACACAGCACAAAAAACATTACATGACTCTGACTCTACAAGCCAAACGAAGTATACATCTCTCGGATGACTTGCAGCGCCATCTACACAATTAATATTTAATTTACAACAGTTGTGAGTCAAAAGTTAGTTGAACAGACTTTGAACTGTCTCCATCTCAAATTAAATCTAACATAGTAATTGAAATAAAATGCATCTCCGTAAGAAGAAAAAAACGAGGAAGATTTCTGTTTTCCGAAATACTTTTTTATATTTATTCAACTGAATATACAAAGATTTTTAAATATTTAAAAATGAAAGAATACTACTCGAATTGGAAAGGAAAATCAGTTATAAAAAAATATTTCTTGTTTTTTACTGTTTTGAGTACCTTTTATTGTATTCGAATAAATAAAATGTCTAGGCTTCAGAAAATATTTAGTAATTTATAATTATATTTGGCTTATCAGGCAAATTCCAAATGGCTAGAAGATTCTCTATTACGATCTACACTTTTATGAAAATCTATTTGAAATACACGAGATCACTACACCATTATATTCTAAATTCAATTGAATATCATATGAGTCATTTTACGTATATTGTAGTGTAATAAAATTCTTGCATTTTTTTTTTTTTTTTGCATTTATGTTGAAAATATTTACAAATAAATATGCGTATTAAAAACTTAAAATCATGGGTTCAAATTCCTTCCAGTAAGTAATGCAAAATATCTGATACATTATGTAATAACTACGCAATATATAATTTTTTTTAAAAAATTGAATATACATACGTTTTTTTATACCACATATTCCAGTTACTTAAAATTAAAAATCTTCAGAATCTTTGTCTCAATAAAAAATTAAATATTTATGAATTAAAATTAAAATTTTTAGAATAATATTAATCACAAATATTTGTTGCCTAAAAGTATACAGGAAATGAATAATTTTTTATTTATTTCTAATCGATTAATACATAACGGCAACTGTTGATTAATATCAAAACCGATTAATATCGAAACTTATAATTAAATAGCTGGTAATAAATTAACAATTTTTTTTATCAGAAAATTCATAAAAATTTTACAAGAAATATAATTTGATTTTTTCAAAAATTCATTTTATTAAATGTCCTAAATGCATAAAATTATTGAAATAAACTCGTTAAAGTTGCAAACGATAAAAATATATAACGTGATTATTTTATTTATTAGTGGCAAACTTGATATTATCGTTTGCATTCTTCGAATACTTTTTTCACAATTTATTTTTTTATCTTTGATTGTAATGTTTTATCTAGTTATTCTCAGATTTTCTGAGAAAGTTTTCATAAAGTAAGTGAAATTTTATTCATAATATGCATTGACGCTATAGTATTTTTCTTTCTTATAAAAATTAAAATATGAATATTGAATATTTCCGAAATAAACAGAAATTATTAGTTTTTTTTTCCAAATATAATGCAGATTATCTATAAATATAGCGTTCAGTTACTATATTTTAAATATACATGTTTGATAAATTGAACTTTATAAATACAAATATTACAACAAAATATTATTGTATGCTTTCCAAATAAAGAAGAAAATAATATTTAATTTTTATCTCTTTTTGCTTATTTGCATTGATTATTAAATTTATAGTTTTTAGTACACTGTTTTGCTTCAGATTTTTAGGAATCTTTCTAAATTGTAAATCCTTTTTGAATCAAGTTGTGTTTAAATAACCGATCTGAAAGTTGTATAAATTAGTTTACCCTTGCAGATTTTTTTAAATTTTGCTTCTTCTATTTATTATTGGTTGATATCAGTCATGTAAATTTATATTATTTTTCAAAATTTAATACATTGTGTAGACTAAAGGGCGTGAGCGCAGACACTATTTCATATGTATTTCAAAAGAAACAAATTTTAATAATTATCTGTGGTGAAATATATAATGCGCAGTAAAATATTGCTAAATATTTTAATTTAATTCCAAAATTAAAGAAAATATCGACATAATTAATTCAGAACACAACATTTGAACAAATATTTTCTGTGCTTCGTGCAAAATACATTAGCTTAAATTAAAATATTGAAGATCAAACTGATTTTTGGTATATTTTCCTTGAGCTCATAATTATACATTAGAAATTTTTTGTATTATTCCAAATTTACTTATAGTAGAACCAAAGGGAGTAGAAATCAATATGTTATGAATACTAAAACATTGTAAAAAGGATGTATCATCATCAAATTTTTAGTTACATTAGTTTTAATTTGAAAGAAAGGTCTGACTGTTTTCGGAATGTTTGGTACGCTAAATTTAACATATTTGTTCAATTAGTTTCAATTGCAATTTCTCTGCATATAATTTAATTAAAAGTAGTCCTTTTACGGGGAAAAAATATAAAAATAACAATATTTACTTCAAACAATTGCATTTATTTTGTAACATTTTAATTAATTTTTTTAACTTAAAAACAAAAAGATACAATAAAATAAGTTACGCTAGATAAAAATTGTAAAATATTTATTTAAAAAGTACTGAAAAAAGAGGTAAATATTTAAAAGCTGTTAGTATTTTTGACAATTTTTGATGTTTAAAAATTTCATACGAATTCGTAAGGAATTTAGGTACTATACAACAATTAACACCATAAGTATCCAATATAAACCATTACAATGAAAACAATTTTATAGGAATAACTGAAATGGAGAAATATATATTTATGCTTACCTGCATATTTGCCAAACGAAGAGGAACTCCAGCAAGACACAGCAACGTCAAAGCAGGAAATATGAGGTATGATGTTTCTATAAGCACACACAAAAATAAAAAAAATAATTATATTCTTTTTCCGCAAAACCTTTTAACAAAACTAAACTATTTAAAAACGAACACTTTCTATAAAAAACAAGAAACTATGTAAGAAAAACGTCTTTACTTATATCAAAAATCCATTTTTATTGACGTCTGTGAGTGAAAAATTAAATTATATCATCTTATGAACATGTTTGAACAAATATGAGATGTTTTGCAAGGATGGTAAAAAGGATATTTTTGTAAGAATATTGAAATAAATATGAGTAGAAGAACTCCTAAAACTGATCACTTTCTTAATGTAACCTTATTTTCTTATTTAATGGAGATATGTCAAAGAGGACTGAAATCATCCAAAAGAGCTTAGAGCTACAAACTGGCCGTACGAGATACAATTCTCCCCAATATCGCAATCAACCTTTAATAAGCAAAAATATTTTCCTTTTAAAGAAATTTGCAGCTTAGTTTTAACAGAACTTTTATGAAGAGGAGTGAGCACTAATGGCGAGGTACCATGTAATATTGAACCTCAGTCAAGAATGATGAGCATGACACATATATATATATATAAACTGGACCCTTTCCCCTCTCTAAACTTCTATAACACATTAATGTGAAGAATATGAGACTTGACAGATTTAACGGGGATTAGCTTCTTTACAAGGAGGGTTTTTAATGATTTCATACAGACCGATTCCTCTACATAGAGCATCAATCACTCAGACTCTACACTGGTGCCCAAAAGTTAAGCATAAATCGTAAAATGTAAAAAACATGGAGTAAATATTCGTAAAATTATTCCAAATTTCTTGCGCATATTAATTGGGTGAAGAAGAAACATTGGGTTTATGCAAAACTTTTCAGCCGACTACGTCCTGCGCGAAACACCGGCGCATGTCGGAACGCGGAGAAACCGATTCAAGCAGCATAGGCAGTTCAGACAAGTTTCGTGCAACTGCTGTGAGAAGGAGCGTTGTTAACCATCAAACAAGGTGAATGATGGCACAAAGACGCCAATTAGACATGTTTACGAAAGGAAGAATCGTTGGAATGCTGGAATCCTCACGATCACAAACCGAAGTGTCCCGAATTCTGAATGTGGACCAGTCTGTGATCTCAAGACTGCAGCAGCGGTTTCAAAGAATGAGAGATGTTACCCGATAACCAGTATCAGGTCGACCAAGAGTCCCAAACACTCGCCAAGACCGATATCTGGTAATAAGTGCACGACATCAGAGGGGCAGTACTGCCAGAGCACTGGGTTCGGCGCTCACAGTCGCCACAGGAATACGAATTTCGAGACAAACTGTTTACAGGAGACTCAATGATGCTGGCCTGTATGCCAGAAGAACGGCAGTTTGCATTCCCCTCACGTCTGCACATAAACGCGCTCGTTTGAACTGGAGTTTGAAACATCAACATTGGAGTGTGGGAGAGTGGACCAATGTGATGTTCAGTGGCGTATCCCGGTTTAATCTGAGTAGTGATTCTTGGCGGGTAACGATATGGAGAGAACGTGGATCACGTTTTTGAACCATGAAACATAACGGAAAGACATCATTTTCCATCAAAGGGAGTAATGGTATGGGCAGGCATCATGATGGACGGCCGCACAGACCTCCATTTCTTTGACACGGGGTCTGTGACTGCTCAAAGATACAGAGACGAAGTTCTTGAGCCTTATGTTCGCTTGTTTCGAGGTGCTGTCGGTCCTGACTTCATATTCATGGATGATAATGCGCCATGTTCCCGAGCGGTGCTGATTGATGACTTCCTTGAAACGGAAAACATCCAGCGCATGTCGTGGCCTGCGAACTCCCCTGGTTTAAATCCTATCGAGCATGTAGATAATTGCAGACCTTTCGCACCCACCAAGCTCCGTTATAGAACTGAAGAGAGCTCTCCAAGAAGCTTGGAACCGTTTGAGCTCAGAACTCCATCATCTCATGGCAAGTATGGTAAATCACTTTGCAGCGTGCCTGGCTGTCAGAGGTGACCACACGCCTTATTAAACTGCAGCATCTGTATATTATTTAATGTTTTCTTTCATTTTTTCTTTAAAGTGTGAATCCTTGCTGTGCTCAGTTTTCTTTCAAACTGCTACTTTGGATAATAAAATTAATTATTATCATTCTTTTGATTTGCTTCCTTATTTTATAACCATTTTTCACTCGCATATCACGCTTCCCGCCATTCTGATTTACAGTTCCTTCTTTATTCACATAATTATCAATTATGCTTAACTTTTGGACACCAGTGTATATAACTCTCTCTATATATATTTATTAGACTCTATATAACTCAATATTAATTTACCATGAATTTAACTTTTGTTTCTTTTCAACTGAGCCCACTTTATTACAAGAATGATACATCTGGTGAATTATCCTTTTCGGTGATATTTGTTTGTCCTTTTATTATAAAGCGATCAATCACGTTTCATGATTCCTGTTTGATTTCCACATTGCCAAAATTTTATTGTTTACTATTAAAAGGGGAATTTCTTTTCAGCAAACAAGTCTAGTTTAAATAGTAGATACATTTCCTACAATTACTGAAAATATTAGTGATTCAAAAAAATTTATTTATTTTTGCAATAAAATATAAGTTTTATATATGCTTGTACCTCTAACATTACAATTAAAGTAATTTGTTCTGAGCAAATGTACAAATGCGCTAAAAGATATCACGGTTATTCAAAACATTTGATATAGTTTAATTTCGGAAAAAATGTATTTTACGTGACTGATTTTATTATATTTTTATCACGTATTACAAATATAAAAGCCTTTTGAAACATATAACTAAGTTAGTATTAATTTTGTAAGCTTATTTTTCATAACATTATTGCTTAACTTATTACCATATGGATACTCATATGGAAATAAAATCTTAGACAACATTTTGTTTTCTACATTAAGGATTATTTATTTTACATTTATTTGATTTCTACATTATAACTAAGTAATATTCTCACGCTTAGTTACTCAGAGGAGAATCATCTTGCATTACCGCAGTAGTCATGTTTAATAAAAAATTTAAAAATCAAACGTATATTGCAAAAATTACATGATTTAATTTAATTTAAGAGGGTTTTTTTTTATTTTTAAAGATATCTATCAATAATTCTCTAAATGCTGATTAACTCAGATTTTATTTTTATATGCAATATTAATATTTCTCTTTAAAACTCTTTCAAGCCAAAAAAAAAAAAAAAATACTAGCTTCAGACTAACTTTGTTTAAAATAATTTCTATACATTTGGTTGCTTCTGTTCGTTGGCTGTGTTACATAATATTCCAAAGAATTTCATAATTACGGAAGATTAAAATTCGGACGAAGTCTTATATTTTGGCTTTATTTCAAGAAAAATATCAGTGCGACTTCTTTCACATGATGCAACGAGGTTACGCAAAGATCATATTAATTATGAATAATTGAACCACGTGAGTCAATCTATACTAATAAAAGGAAGATTTTTTTTATGTATTTGAGGCGTAGCACAAAAACTGAAAGACAGTTTGTAAAATTTTGTAATTATGGGAAGAAAAATTACGCACCTAGAAATTTTGTTTTTAAAATAGCGTTAGATTTGTTTTAATTCAATTTTGAAGCAATTTTTCATACTTTTATGTCGTATTTATCTACAATAATGCGACAAATTATGAAGTTTTCCGGAGATCTTTACATATTTTCATAATAATATTTATTTATTTGTTTGTTTTCTTTATAGAAGAATTAAAATTTTGTTTTTCGAATAAATCATCATATAAAAATTCTTTCAACAATTAAATTTTAATTTCGGCAACGTGATTAGTCTTTTCAGTTCAGATTTCGCATTTATATTGTTTAACTAGCTTTTACCCGCGGCTCCGCTTGCGTTAAGATCTTTAAATAACTGTCAAAGTCGTAATCATTATCATTAGAAAGTAAATATTATAATATGGTAATTTTTTATTACTTGATGGAACCAATAAAATTAAATTTAAAAATTCTAAAATTGAGCTTAGTTTAAAAATTCTGAAAACGTAATTTATTATAATAATTAACAACAAAAATTCAATAATGTTAGCTATTAATATTTTTAAATTTCGAAAGTTTCTACGTTTAATATATAATTCATCTTTAAAATTATTCTAGGATGCTACTGTATACCATATTATATGTTCTTCCGTCAGTTGAAAATATGTGAAGATTTGGGCATTAGACACACCGATCAGGCTACATATAGTTGACCATGGGGAAAACATTGCTTTTTCAAATGAACCTTTGCTACCTGAAATATTAGCTTTGTTAATAGCAACAGTAAAACTGGAAATTGAACTCGTTTGAATTGAAAAGGAAGGTCAGTGGGGATACTTGGAATTCGAGGTATGATAACACTATCCCTTTTCATGACATATGTTAAAATATTGGCACCAAGTATATTCTGCATCACTTTTGGGATCCAAAGCCTCGTTCCTTTACATAGTAGGGGAGCATCGAGATTTTGCATAAGTATAACTGGTACGTTTAGTTTTAATTGAAGTTTTTACGTGAGGGTACACCCTAAAGTTCAAGTGAATTTAAGAACTCCCAGGGATATGAAGTACTTTGTTCTTTATCCATGATTGTATTCATTTCCCTCCCTCCCCCGCACGTCGTTTAAATTTTCAATGTTGATTTTATGGACAATGTCATTGTTAGGCCCCAATATTGATCTTGCGCGCAACCACTGATCCCAATTTAAATTTTGTTGAAAGCCCGGGTAAATTTGAGCAATAAGATTTACATCCTTTTCTTCTACATTACAAAATTCTCTGGAAGTAAAATATAACCTCCAGCATTTGAGTTCAAACATCCATAACCTATTTTCAATTGCGTCTCTGCATAATGTTCCGAATCTACGTCATTTTAAAGATGCACTCTCATGTTCGTTTTCAGATTGAATTTTTCAACTTTTGCCCATAAGCTTGATGATTTAATTGAGACTGATTTAATCTGACAGTGTACCCCCTCTGGATTACAGGGAGAGTTTTTCAAAATTCCTCAGCCAATGTATAATAAAGCTACCATTCCTCCTATAATATCTGTACTATCTCGTAAATCCTGAAGAGTCCGATTTAACGCTTCTTTAGCTTTCTTGTGAGACATCTTATTTTCATAACACACTAAAAGCTTACATTGTGGAAGCATCCTGCCTTGAGAGCTATTTTTTCTGAAATTTCAGATGAGTGAATCTTCAAATGCAAGATTAAGCAATAATTTTAAAACGGAATGTGCAGTACGACCGTTGGTCAGTAAAGTCGCGGCTATACCAAAAGAAGCCATAGAAACTGCTATCTTCTGGGTTTTTCTGATGGTCATTCATAATAAGTTTAGCAAAAACGTTTTTCCAGTTCCTCCAGAGGCGTCGAGAAAAAAGAGTGCATCACTGCTGGAAACTATTTTGAGTAACACTTGTTGTAAAATGTGACTTTGTTCTGGAGTTAATTGGGGGATAAATTCTGTTATTTGATGTTGCAATGCTATAAAATCGTAGTTTAATTCTCAAGCAATTTCATTATCGAAGCCATTTCCGTCAACACGTCTAGGACTAATCATTCCAAAATCATGTAGCTGCTTCTGAACCATTCTGAAAACCTTTATTGCGTTTCGTTGTAGATGTGTTCATTGAACGGCATATTTGCATGTACTTGCTGCAATAGTCGCAAAATATCTTCCACCATGTAGTCTTTGTACTTATTTCAAAAAGTTTGAGGATTAGAAAGACCGAAGATTAAATAAGTATTGCGTAAAGCTCCCTAATTTTATTCGGCGAGTGACATTGTCCATAGTAATATCTAGTATATCTTCAAAGTAATACTTCCACGTAAAATATCTAGATTCAGTATAAGTGAAAAATTTTGTGCAAAATATGAATATTGTACAATTAGGTTTAAAAAATTCGAAGTAATAAATATTCGATAAATCAAAACTTTTTATGAAACTGTCAATTAATATTACCATAGAATTTTCAACATCACACTCGCGCAATTCGCTGAAACTTTATTTCGTTTCCCTCTTTAAAAAGTGGAAGAATATTTGCATTAAAATATCTGGGATTGTAGGAATATAAAACTTCTTAGCCAACTTGGCGATACTTCTCAAAGCTTGAGTTTGACATTTAACAAACGTAACGTAATAAATGTTAGACGTTTAATAAAAAACCATTTAAAAAAATTGCTTTTTGAAAAGATGCTAAATTACACTATCTTTCAGTTATTTGTTACAAATATGAGAAAATTTTTATTAAAATTTCCATTATTGACCAAATGCATAATTTTGCGCCAACTTGGCGGGGAGTAAGCGACGTCCCACGGTTTTACCTGCATGGTTCCCGTTTCCGTAGGAATATGGAAATAAAATATACCTTATGTTACTCGCTGATAATGTAGCTTTCCATTGGTGAAAGGATTTTTAAAATCGCACCAGCCATTTCCGAGATTAGCCGGAACAAATAGACAGACAAAAATTTTAAAAATTGATTTTTTGATATAAGTACCTTATATACCTTCAAATGCATTTAGTAAAAAGCTGCTAATTTGAAATTTCAAACAGACACTTCAATTTTATTCATTTGTATAGATAAAGTTAAGCCTATTATATATATATATAGATCTTTTTTTATAAGTCTTGATCTAAATTGGTCTGATTTATTTGTTTTAAATAGTTTTTAACTTTAATTAATATTTTAATTTATTTTTCAATTTATAACTTCGTGCTGTTTATGCAAATTGTTTTATTGATGTTATTAATGCAATTTCTTTTTCAATTTATTCCTAAATTAAATTGACTTGAGTAATCTGGTTGAATTGAACTAATGAACTAATACGAGTTTGTCAATTGAATTTTTTTAATTCAACTAATATGAGTTTGTCATTTCTGATTCTGTTTGTGACTTCTTGATGTATCATATTTTGTTTCTTCCAAGCTGTTTAAGTTACATCAAATTAAACCTTGTTAACCTCCAAAGGTCTATTGTTTTAGCTACCAATAATATTGTCAAATATAATCACTTCTCAAATTTTCATTTTACAACTCATGCCTGCTTTCACAAATTATGAAATTAAATTTAAAAGTATATTTTAACAAGGAAAAAGTATTCATACGATTGAAGTATTTTATTTTTAACATCTAACTAAAACTGTTAGCAAAACTTCGCTTAGAACAATTAAATATGTCATATTTCAAAGTCATAAGGTGATATACCAGCTCAGTTATCGACTTCGTCATCTGATAGTAGTTATTTAACGAATTTTTTCCAGTCAGTTATGAGATTAAATCAACATATCTTCACGTGTTTTGAAATTCGAAATTTGTGCTTTAATCCTCCTTTTTCAGAAATTAAAATCCGCTTTAACGAACTATATTCTCTATTAAAAAAGACTACGTGTTACATATTTTTTTAACATTTATAAACCCCGTGCACCACGCAATGTATAACACGGGGGAGGGGCATACAACACAGACAGAAGGGGAAGGATTACAACACAAACATCCATGCCTTCTCCGGGATTCGAACCCAGTCCCTACGGCACCGCAGTCAGCCTCACTGACCACTATACCGGATGGGCGGCTACATATTATATTGGAAACACTATTTTTACTGGACAAGTCATGGATAAAGATATTTTCTTCGCGACGAGTCTTATCATTTCATCACATTTTCCACTCCATGTTCTCTAATTTGTCTATATAATGAGCATCAGCAACTCAACAGCATCTCTTACAACTGTTTTTCTGAATATTAGAAATCCCTGCTTTGCTTAATGTCAGTATTGCGTTAATTGTTCAAGAATCATCAGTACAGAAATTGGGTACATCTCTGCACTAAATGAAAAAACACTTGACATTGTTTATCAAAAAGCTCTTCGCTAAAATTATAGATGATGAGCTGAATCTCAAAAACGTTTTCTCAAAATTCCTTTTGGGTATCATTCAAATTTATATTGAAGCGATATTTCGTCAAATGAAGTGATGGTTTATCTTTTTTTCCTAACAATTATTCTTTTTTTTTGGGGGGGGGGAGATCATTTCATACAATTCTTTTAAATTATTCTTTCGTTGGAAGTGAAATTGAGTTCGCTGAAAATTACTCAAAAGGAGGGTTTTCATGTAAAAATATTAAGTTTCTGGACATTGTTTTTTACTGTTATTGGAACTCGTTAAAAAAAACTTGCCAGCCAGCTGGATTATTGAGATTTATTTTTAAAACTTTTACCCATGCAAAGAATGGGTTATATGATGCTTTAAAAATATTCCTCGGTACATAAAGACAATACATTTTCCAAATGATAATTGAACGTACGAAGAAATAAAATGGAAAATTAATTTGATGAAAATTTTTCAAGCATACGTATTTTTTCTCTATGAAGAAAATAACAAGACAGTATAAGATAAAGCAGAACAGCAACAATAATATTTTAGCAAATTCTTTTTGACTTATGGTTAAGATTAAAGGGTTAAATATATTTTTAAAGCGCCAACCATTTCCTTCATTTGCCTTTATGCTGAAGTAAAATTTAGAAGAGAAATAAGAGTTTCAAGGAAAAAAGGTTTAGATTTAAATTAATATTCAAAATCTAACCCCCCCCCCCCCCATAATCTTATTTTATCAAAGAAAAATCCATTTCATTAGAAGTACGTAATAAATTTAAAGTAATAAAATTAATTTGTAAAAACGCAAATCGCCAAAAACTAAGAATGACAAAAAATAGTATACTTAATAAATAAACAAAGCAGTGGAGATAACAGGATAACATTGCAGTTAATAATCGTTCATTTGAGTGAGTGAGTGAATATTAACGTCGCACTGTTCAACTCGAGGGCTTTTGGTGACGTACCTCGTAATTTTGAACCATGGCGAAGTGAAGAGGACGACACTTGAGCTGGCACCCCCTGTCCTAACTACCACACCCCACCAACGGGAGGACGTTTGAGCTCTCGACAGATTTAACGTGCATCGCTCCCCTAAACGACGGGCCTTCAGCGGTACTAGGTTCGAACTCCTGACACGCCAGCTACGAGTCCGTTGCCTTGACCACTAGGCTACCACACGGCCATATCGTACATTTGAAATTAACAATAAACCGTAAGTGAATATATTATAATATATAAATTTTAAATTTAAATTTTCTAAATTAAAACCTTTTTAAAACACAAAAAACTGTGCGAGCTAAAAATAAAAATGTGTAAGGAAATTTATATAAATTCAAAAACAAGTTTGCAACTTCGTTAGTATCTTTAGATTATTATTAATTTGATCCTATATTTAATTACTAAGTAAAGATTACGCAGCAAATTGTTAAATATTATATTCTTATAAATTGATATATAAGTATTACTATCCCAGATTGGAAATTTGATGATGTTAAAATAAAAAGCGTTTTTTATAATATATATATATTTCTATTTAATTTATGGTTAACAATATGCGAAATTGCATCCACTTCAGCTGATATTTGTTAGTTTTTAATAAGGTTTGATGATAAAAGTAATGTTTGATAAAAAAATCTCTATTTAACTCAAAATAATTAGACCACATCAATATATCTACGATAGATACAAATGATTATGAATACATTTTACCCTAAAAATATAAACATAAATTAATCAAACTATTGCTAGCAGGGTCTCTAGGTGAGGGGTGCTTGTGTGTGTAAACAGATAGAGGGAGAGAAGATTGTGTTATAATTTTTCATGGGATTTTCTTCACATGTAAAGAAAAAGATAGTTTGTTTTGCATTATTAAGCATCTAAAAACAATTTAGGTCTTTATGCATTACAGTTACATAATTCCTTTGTCAGTTTTATGAGCATATAAAGCTTGCAATATGCATAGTTTTTAGTGAGAATTGGGAAAATATAACGCTCTTTTTATTCAATAGAGATTTCACGATTCGTTTTCAATAAGGATAATTGCCTTTAATTTAACCTGTAAGTAAACAAAAATAAAGCATTGTCCCACTGATATTAGCCAAAGATTTTATCATGGCATGCAGTGTTTAAATATCTACTATATGTCATTGTGTGATAACCACAAACGACATAGCACATTTAGATTGCAAGCAAGATGCGCATCCATCATGTAAATCATCATTATTTACAAGTCTGTTGATAAATGAATCATGCATCTTTCTGAAACGAAAATTACATATTCAGTCATATCTACAGAAATGGGTTTATTTTTATAATTCTTTTGATTTATTCTTAGAAACAGTGTATTACCCGAAAGAATTGTTTTCACTTAGAATAAATGTCACGTATATTCTTCCTTCCAAAAATGTTATATTAAATAATTGAAATTATCGTGATTACAACCACAAATTTGTGCGTAAAAAATTTAGAAGTCTTAAAAATTTTCTCCAGTTTACGAATGAGCATCACAGGAAAAAAAAATGTTTAAATCATTTTTGTTTGATATGCTACAAACATTCTAAACATTTTGTTCGCAAAAAGAAAATTTAAAAAGGTAGATCATCTTAATGTAACTTGGCTTCATTATGTAATTGAAAAGAAACTTCTGACATCAATGGCCATATAGAAATTTCTAACTGTTTTTAAACATGTGTATTCTGTATACAAAATAAAAACAAGATTTAAGAAGTTTTTGACCTGAGACACAGCAATTAAAAAATCCTGATGAATACTGGAATGATATTAGGCATTTTATTAAAATATTTCTTACTTTGTAACTAAATACATTTGTTTAAATAAAGAAATTAGCTTTTTCACAACTAAGTTGCACCTAATCTGCGTTACTAACATTTATTAGGTAACCAACGTTTTGTCATAATTATTATTCTGAGGAGCTCAGCATTTAAAAGAATGTAATTCGTACAAATGAATGTATATGCAATTTATTCATCTTAATTGTTATTCAGAGTATATATACAAATTAATATTCTAGTAGGATAAGTTAAAGGAGGAAAAGTTTAAAATTTTGATGAGTTTACGTGAACAATGTGTATTTATTGGGCAATAAAAAGCCAAGTATGAACAGTATCACCCCTATTTATCGTTGTTGTTATTTTAATTCTAAAGTACTTTTTTGCCAGTTATATCGTAAGTACATAGCATTTAAAAAATAAGTAGTGAAACAAATAGCTTTTTCAATAATTGGTACAATAATCAGTGTCTTCGTGACAAGATATTATCTACAATTAATTAGTTATATCTATAATAACAAAGGTATAACTACAATTTTTCAAATAAAGAAACAGCTTTATCATATCTTATATAAATTTAAATACTATAAACTTAGTTATATGAAAATGCTGTTTATTAAGCATTATATAAATATTACGTGATTTATTTTATGCATCCCTTTTTTATTGCCCAATTAAGCAGAAGTCAATTTTATCTTTCCTCATAATAAAAAATAACATTTTTAGTAAATCTTAATTAACAACTTAATTAAGATTTATTAAGTTGAATCTGCGTGTATGCCTCTATCAGAAATAAATACTGTTTTAATTTACCGTAAAATCTGGCGTATAACGCGCACCCATACATCCAAGCTGCATTTTTTAATTTTTTTGGTATATGCGCCGTATAACGCGCACCCCCCTTTTTAACGAAGAAACATGAAATGTTGGTGTGAAAAATATTATGTAGTATTAGAAGACGTTCATTCGAGATATTATCCCAAGATTTTGGAAAACATAGTATACTTCTAGATTTTCTAGAAGTATACTATTTACCTATAAGTATATTATTTACCTTTTTTACCCTTTTAGTGGCGTAACGAAGAATATTGGGAACCCTTTACAAAGTCAGGTTTTGCACCCCAAACCGGATCTTACAAAAGATACGTACTTGGCGACAGTCAGGTTTGGGGCCACTAGAATCCTGGTCCTCCCCCCCCCCCCCCGCAAAATGCGGGGTTGTGGAGGTAGAGGTTACGCCACTGCTCTAAGTTCATTATGTTTGCCATTTCTTTTAAATAAACAGTATTTCGATATATGCAGAACGCTCCTCTCTGTTTTTTATATTTGGACCTATCATTTTTATACCTGGCGTATAATGCGCACCCGCAAATTTCCATCTTATTTTTTGAGTTAAAAGTGAGAGTTATAAGCCGGATTTTGCAGTAGTTTTTAATTTAAAGGCTCAATAAATTGAAACCTGTGATAAAACAAAGATGCTTGAAATATTCAAAAAACAGTTTTCTTAAATGCATTGAGTTTCCTTTAGACTTAAACTAAATCTTATTACATTAAAGTTACTCATTTTATTATGTAGTCCTTTACGCAGAAGTGAATTATACATAAACTTTCTAATTTATTCCTTGGTTTTTAATGGTTTTCATTAAAAATACATTGTTATAAAGTATGAATCATTTCCCCATTTTTTGCAAATGGTACAGATTTTGAACTAAAATAATTTTAAATTTTATTTTTGATACATTAAATCTCTAAGCATTTCACTCTTTTTCTATGAAATTTTTAACTATCTTCTTTTTTACCTTTTTGTTGTTCTGCATTTTAAAAAAATAAATTGCTTAAAAAAGCAATAATAAAAAATACATATATACAGTAACTGTTGCTAATTTTGTACAATAAGTGTTTATTATTGTAATAAGTGTGGAAAACAATCGAATTTTTACTATGGATAAAAATTTATGTTTCGAAAGTAGTTCTTTATAGCAGTTATACCATGTAAAAAATTTCAAAGAAACTACTTACAGATTTGTAGAAAAAATACATGGTATTTATAGCTCTAATCATATTAGTAAATACAGATAAATTGTAATTGCACTTTTTACCGCAGCAAAATATTTCATTGCCTTAATCGAAAAGACATTTTCATCGAAGTTTCTACTGCATTTTAACCGTAAAATTATTATAAATGATACAAGAAAATACATGTCATTTTTGTATTTTAGAATTATCTCTAGAATTTTCATTATTATTTTTAACTATAAAAAATATTAATTTTATATTAAGTGGTTCCCTTTCTAAAACTTATTATTGAAAAAAATTGAGACAACTTTTTACTGTTACCAAGAAATTAACAGAGAAATTCTCGAGCAATAAATAATATAATACTTAGTAACATTTTTTTTTAAAGTTGAATAGAAATTTTTTTTTGAAAACTCTAAATTGCTTCCTACTGACAACAATAACTAGTATTTAACAAAAGAATGAAGGTTAATCATTTTGTCATATTAAACTTTTTCTTTAATATGCTCCGATGACCTAGATGTTGGAATAAATTGCATTTCCAATTTTCAATGTCTTTGTATATTTTGATGATATTTCTTGGCTTGTTTACCATAAATGCTTAATAAAACAACCTTTATATCTCAATATCTTTTAAGAAAATTCTTTCAAAAAATGCATGCAATTATTCTTGAATGCGAAAAAAAAACCGGAAGCTCAAAATTGCTTCATATCAACAGTACTTTTGATTGACAATGACTGTTCTTCCTGTTCATTATCTGATCTTATACAGGAAACGGACATTTAAGATTTACATAGGATATAATTATATTCTTTTTGAGAGGATACCCCGAACAAATTGCAGAAAATATTAAAATTAATTACATAAATATCTATCATCACGCAATGCAATTTAGAAATTATTTTAGGTGTGTCTTTTATGCAGATTTATGAAAATTAAAATAAATGGTCTATAATTTGCCTTAATTTATGTGATATTAATTCAATACGATTGTTCTTAATGATGGTTAGAACAATCATTTGATGATAACAGAATTCAAAGATATGTTAGTGAATATTGATGTGATCTTGAAATCTACCTGACAATGATCCATAACTTTTTCCTATGTTTGATAGATTCTAAAAGAAAGTATGAGAGTGAAGTAATTGTTAATCTTTTTATGTTACCTTAAATTAATGTCAGTTGAAATTTTTGCAAATCTGATCCGTATGAAAAGAAGACAGCATTACGAGACGAATTTTCCTGGTTAAGTCTAAGGGTACTCGCCCTAGAGGCAGTGGCGATTTAAGCTTAATTCGGACCCTGGGCGCAGAGGATCTATCGCCCTTCGCACTGGCGGATTGAAATTTATTACCAGAAAACCTGATAAGTCCTGCTTATCCGAGCTCTTTCACGCCCTTCTGGGTCCCAGGCCCCTGGGTACCCACCCCAAGCGCCCAATGGAAAAGCCGGCACTGTCTAGAGGCGAAGCTAATTTCAGATAGATTGATTGCATGAAAAGATTCAGATACCTTCAGATACCAGATACCTATACCAAGAAATATAGAACTGTTCCTCACAAAAGATTGGTTTGTAGAAAACTTCTTCAGAGGGCCAAGACCCACCTGGTACCGAAGAAATTTTTTATAAAACTCACATTGCAGAACCGGGAATTCATAGAAACTTTGAAAAAGGATTATAATGACACAAAAAAGAGTTTAAGGATAAACAATTTTAATAACTACTTAAAATATAAGAGAACTCGATTCTTCTAACAATAATAAATATTTAAAATATCAACTTATTTTGCTTATTGGAGTCCATTGAAGCAATTTAGAAACTGTCAGATTAATTGATAAATTACTGTATTTCCAGTATTCATACTCGCTCTATAGAACATATATTAACTACCGTAAAATCCGGCGCGCAACGCGCACATATACTTTTAAGCTGCAATTTTTAATTTTTAGGTATATTAGCCGTATAACGCGCATCCCCTGTTTTACGAAAAAACCTGAAATGCACGCGTGCAATGTTCTTATGTTATGCTGTAATTTACTCCAGGTAGCTTTAGAAAAAATAGTATACTTCTAGAACTACACACAACCCTTTAAGTCAGTGCTTCTCAAACTTCCAATATTTGCGACCCAATATTCAATCATAATTTTCATCGCACCCCCTCCATACAATAACAATGTATTGAATTTAATAATACTATATTTTGATGCTAAAACTTGAATACGACTTAAACCTCTTAAAGGCGTATATAAACGTCTCGCTCAGGCAAAGTGTTATTTCCCTGGACGTATATATACGTCTTTCCGAAGTACGATTTTTTCTGTGCGCTGCTATCCATAAAAGTATTTCGAAGGCTTTGGAATGAAAAAAAAGGACCTTGACAGTGTGTGTGCGTTTTCGAAGGATTTACTTATTTCAGATAATTTGCCTACCTCTTTTCTCGTTCCTCCCCCCTCAATACGTCTCATACGCGGACTTTCGTGGAAAACAATGGCAATGGGGAGCCAATCGCGTAATTTTTAATCGGCAGTTATGGGATTAATTATAAACCGTACAAATTATCAAAAGTGTTCATTTTTGTATATACTTTTATGTATATATACAAAAGTAGTAATTACTAGTGACCCATGAAGTCACTGGTAATTACTAGACTTGTTCTTATATTATTGTTAAATTAATTATAAAATACATTGTGCAGTACTGAAAAATTTATAAGTTCATTATATCAGTGTAAATGTGTTTTTTACTTTTTATTGTGTCAGAATGTATTTTGTTTGTTTATTTCAGTAAATTAGTAATTTTTCTTAAATAATCTTTAGTTTGATATGCTCGGGCCCCCTTTGTAGAGTTATCAACTCCCCCAAGGGGGGCACGGCCCACAGTTTCAGAAACGCGGCTTTAAGTTCATAAGGAATATTACTTTTAAATAAATAATATTCAATCCATGCATAAGTCGATTTTTTTTCTATGCTCATCTCTTTTTTTTGATTTTTTAGTTTTAAAGCTATCATTTTTATATCCGGCGTATAACACTCACTCGCAAATTTCAATCTTATTTTTTGTGCCACCGGATATTACGGTACTTTTTTATGTACATATATTATTGTAGGATCAAAGAAGATTTACATTTTTTATCGAAATACAATTTCATCATAGGTATAAAAAATAAAGTGTATCCAATTTTTTGTAGCATAATTGTTTATAATATGTTTCTGCCATGTTATCTGATCCCTATCAAAGATCAGTTCCATTTAATGCACTACGAGAGCATATGAGTCCTAAAACCAATCTATAAGAGGATTTCACTCTTTCAGGCTTTCGATTTCTACGCTTGATAGCTTGTTAACTCATATTCTCCTTTTGAGTGACTTATACATTCAACTAATATTAGCTTAAACTTCCATCCGAAGCTCCTTTCTAAAGTAAAGAGTACCTTTTTTTCCCCTGCTTTAATGCTCTCAATGCTTTTCAGCTTATTAACTTGAAAGTTTTCAACATGTATTAAAAAAAATATTCATGTTTAGTCACCATGTATCATATTGCTTTTTAAGTATTTTTTCGAGGTTATTGATGTAAATATAAAGAATTTCTCTTTGTTATTTTATAGAAAATTTCTGAGCCTGCATAAGAAATTAGGTTTTAAAAAACGCATTCAATTTATTACACTTTGTATTTATTACACACGGATCCTTTATAGTAATATGCAAAGTCCCCCTCCCTGATAGAGCACTCATTAATATTTTACTTAATTATAGTCAGACATAGAAATTGCGATCATTGTTGAAAATGTATAAGCTTGTATTAGACCATTAAGGTTTCAAAAAAAAACAGATTTCGGACAATGTTAATTACTTTGAGGAGATAAGGAAAATAGATATATTTGATTGATATAAAAATATGAAAAGGGCTTGGGATTTCAAACATTTCAGTTTAATTATTACGATATAAAATGAATAAAATATTCACTGAATTAAGAATATTTGTTTCAGATTTATTTTGATCAACTCATTTTTTTATCCAACTTTTTTCAAAATTTATTTTAATTATTCTGAAATTTTGATTCCGAATGAGAGAGAGAGAGAGAGAAAGCCTTGTATATATTTAAAACTGTCTGATTTATATAATAAAATGTAAAAGCGAAAATGAAACAATTTTTGTGCTAAATTATCATTTACAGAAAAAGTTGTTTTAGTTTTTTGAACAAAAAATCCAGAAAGTACAAAACACTTAACTGTACATTTAAAAATGCAAAAATTCTAAATTTTTAAATTTAAAACTGAAATTTTAACAAAAACTTAAATTTTTTACAATTTAGATAAATTCAACAATCTCTGTACAAACACAGAAAACATATGATTTCTCGGAATATTTGAAATATGATTGAAGTTAGCACTTAGATAAACATAAAGAATGTAATAATCTATATCAACAACATTTTAAAAACTCTCAATTATTGGTAGATAAAGTTATGCTCACCCTTTGTCGTTACCGACAGCAAAATGGTTCCCATTGTAATAAGGCCACTGAAAAGAAAAAAAATTAATACCATTAACAAAAAACTACAAATAAATAAAATAAAATAAATTTCAAAATTTTAATTTGGGTTTGATTAACTTCAAAAATAATTTAATTTAGTATTATTATTATTATCTTCACAGTAAGACAAAATTTAATGCTTTAATTGTTATAGCTAAATATTGAGATCAAGATTATATAGAAATATTAATTTTTAAATTCATTGTATATAACAATATTCTTCAATGTTTATTTTGTAAAACAATTTTAATCTAAATATAAAACACACACACACACACATATATATATATATATATATATATATATCTTGTCTTTTTAATTATGATTTTTAATAAATATATTTATAAGGAAATTTTTTATTTTGCAACAAATAAAATCAGCATTATATTGTAATTTAAAAACACAATACTAAGTTATAAAATTAACTTTTTTTTCCTCACGCTGAGCAACGCTTTGTAGTTTAAGTTAAAAATATGATATGCTGATTTCAAAAATAATAGCGATTTTTTTATCTTTCTTAAGAGAAATTTATAACTACGCAAAAAATTTTCTTAAGTATTTACTTTCTTATTTTTTAGACTTTTCCCATTCTTACTTCTTTGGTCATTTTTAAAGATTAATTTGGTAATAAACAATCTTAATTTTTAACAGTAAATAACATTAATATAAACATTATATGAAATGCTAAAATATAACTTTAAAGGGATAAATAAAAAAAAAATTTCATAGGGTACCGAGTCCCCTTAAATATATCGCTTGTGAAGAAAACATTTATGAATTTTAAACGTTCTCTTAAGTGAGATGATTAAGCTGCTATTATACAAATACACTTTAAATTTTTCCTACAAGAATCAAAGAAATCAACTCCTCTATGATATGAGATATAAATTTATAAGTAACGTATTAGGAGTATTGTGTAAAATGAGTACTTTTCTTTAGAAAATTTGTCTTAAATCATTAATACCTCCTTAAAAGGATTTTCATAATTCACCTCTTAGGTTTTATATAGGATAGTGGTATATAGATTGTCACTTTTGCTGTAGTTTAATTTTTACCACAACCTGATAATAATAATAAATAAATGTGATATGGAAGATACTGATTATAAATCAGAATATTCAGCTCGGAATTATAATTTAAGTAAATGGTCGCACATTTCTCTAGCTTTGTTATAAAATTTCATCGCGTATAAACAGAAGTAACATTCAACTGATTCGCATTGTGCAGTTGGGATATTGAAAAAACTCATCTTGAGTCCATTTCTTCAAACGTTTAACACGTGTAACGGATTTTATGGGTGGCCCATTTTTGTCCTCGACTCCAAGCAGTATTACAAAATATGTATATGTTTTTCTGACGAAATCTGTTTCATTAAGCTGAATTTTCGTTACGACAAAAAAAAATTCTGCAAATATGAAATATTTGAATTTAAGTCAGTAATACACAGAGAGAATCTTGAGTCTATAAAACTTAAGATCCGCAATATAAAAATTAAACTAAGAATTACTCAGAGCAATTACTCAATTTTGCTTCCAGCAAATTTACTAAAAAAAATTTCCTAGCTCCACATTTATATCTGATTGTGCATAATGATTTTTTTTTAATTTGAATTTATAAAATTTTAACTTTTTTCAATAAATCATATATTTTTTTAAGGTTTCTTATTAGTTCGATGTAACTATCAGAAATAAGAATTAAGTATTTACAAAACAGCTTTAAAAATGTGGAAGTTGTAAGCCCTTTTTTTTCATCAAATCTTTATATTATATATGATTACGAAATATAAATATATAACTACACTTTTTCACTCGGCATTTCATGATGTTTTATGGCTATATATTGATTTTTTAACATATTGTTATCAAAGTCCTAGCATTTTGCTTTTGATTGTATTCAAAAATATTTTCATAACCCTTGGCTTTTGATTTAAAAAGGATAGGCCTTGAATTTCTTAGACGTAACCTCCTTCCAATTTGGTTATAGATTTTCGCAAAACTTTTTAGCGGTTCTGAACAATGAAAGAAACAACCCTGCCAAATTTAAAGTTTATATATCTAGTAGTCCTGAATATCTCCTGAAGAGTGAGTGCGCCTGTGAGTCCCTTTTCTTTTACAGAAACACATTTAGGTTCCAATGCTTTCGCTAACTCGCTCATCTGTTTGTAAATCAAAACAACATTCATTTGACTACATAATTTTTTCCTAATTATCCACAATTCAATACTTGTATGCATGGGTGAATATCAGATATTTTATCTTGTTTACTGTAAATAGCAGCTGTGTTCACACTGACTTTTGGCTCCCATGGCCGGTGTATACATCAACTGTTACAATACGAACATTTTGAGACAATGAGTGATTAATATCTGCTGTTATTATTTTCTGCATTGTTGAGACAGTCTGTTTTTTTGTTTGTTTTTTTTTCAATTTGAGAGATTCGTCATCCTTCCTAATCATGTGTGTATCATTTGGCGACCATTAATTATTCATTCAGACTCAGTGTTTTGACTGACATTCCATTTTTGATACACTTTCCATACAACTGCTCGTGAACAATTCATAAATGTGGTGGTTTCGTCAGTACTTGTTTCTTCTTTCATCTCGTGTTCTTTCTTCAAATCACGTTTTATGTTCACAAACAATCACCTATACCAACGGTTCTTTAAGTTTTGATCGCTGTCCCCCACCCCCCTCATTTACGTATCGGCTGACATCGCGGAACCCCAAGAATTTGAACACCCCTCTCCGACTCCCAACCCATGGCTGAGTGATTTTAAAGTTCCTGAATAATCCTAAGAGTGCCTCTGCTACTTATGCAGAATTTTTCATACTTCCTTCTTTTTCCATTAATAAAACAGTCAACATATATTTAAAAAAATTTTTAAAAAAACCGAATTAATATTCTTAATTGAAATATATGTTCTAATAGAATTTTTTTCATCGGGGGCAATTAAATGATCTAATCTGGGCACATCTTTCAATTTTTTCACGCCTTTCAGAGTGTGTAAAATAGAGAAATCTTAACATGAAATGAGATGTATTTTAGCTGGGCCCCTACGGAAGCGTTGTGGATCCCCAGTTTATTTAAAGCTTTAATTATATATATCATATGAAAGAATGATGGTTTAGTAGCAAATAAATCATAAATATTAGATAAAGATAAAATTTTGAAAATTAAGGCCTAGAACATGAGCCCTAACATTTTAATGCTACATTTAATGTGAGTAACAGCACGGAAATTTAATTTAAATAAATTATTAAATTATAAGTAAAAAGTTATTTGCACAAAAATATAACTATCGTGTTATAGATCTCTAGTGAAAAACATGCACTTAAACCCATTTAAAGTTATAAAAGACAAAGTTAAATTCATCCTTATGTTTATATAAAGATATTATTAGGGGTAATAATGATTTCCTGATGAAGAAAAAGAAATTTTTCCATTGAACGTCCAAAATATTTATATTTACCCTTTTTGTATAATTTGAAAGCGGATATTTCACACAATTGCTGTATTTAGTGAGAATAAGGAAATCGGTGAATTTATAGTTAAATATCAGAATCTATACAAAACGTAAGATATTTAAAATAAAATATTTACGATCCAGTACTTTATTTTTAAACTCTTTTTTGATTGAAATTTTAGTCATCATATAAAGTTACTAGTTATCCTTGTAAGTACTTAGTTTACTAAGAATCTCTTTCGGCTTTCTTTTTTAAAAAAATAAGCTTTTATCCACAGACACACTAATTTAGGTAAGCTAATTATTAAAAGAAATTGCAAAATAAAACCGCTTTGGGCAATTAAACATGAGAAGTTGTAAACAGCATTAAGAATCTTCAAGATCTAAATTTTCAGAGCACATTTTATTACTGTTTACAACCTCCAAGAGCGGGATTATATTAGCATTTCAAAAGTGAACTGTTATATAAGCAATCTTGACTTTTTAACACACTTTCAAGAAACTAATATTATTTTCAGAGGTTCTTTTAATCGAAATAAATGAGCCGTGTGTTGAAAAGGTGGAAAGATTACAAATGTTAATCGTTTAAGATTTGAAATGTTTACTTTGTAATGCGAAACCGAATATTGTGAAAGCGCGACTGCGATTTTTGTTATTTCGGTCAATACTTGTAAATAATAATGAAATAGATATTTTAAAGCATGTGTGAGATTTGCAGGTTTTGCATTCCTTTTTTAGTATTATATACGTCTTTACCATAAGTTAATAATTCACGCAAAACTTATAGTTACTTATAAATTTATTTCAATGTGTACAGATCTCTGCTTAGAATATTTTCTTAGGAAATATATTCGTATTTTGTCTGTGCTATTATTTAAAAGTTTGAGAATTTGGATTGGTCCTCAATGAAATAACTAAACAATTAATCGATTATAAAGTTGGTAATATAAAACAACTTGAGTTAATCGTTAAAATATCATTTAATATTCTTGATATACATATATGAAAAATTATTTATCTATCGAATTTTTAGTTCAATTTGCGTTTCGCATTTTATGTAAACTGAAAGTATTTTAGGGCAGGGAATTTAAAATACGATACCGTTCAAGAAAGAAAGATTCGAATATTTAAGAATGTGAAAATTAGATATGAAAATTGAATCTAATACAAGTTAACACGATAAACGCTATGCCAGTCATCGGTGTGACTATTATTAAACTGTCCGTTCGGACCGCATCAGTGTCGCCGGTGATTGATAGTACACTTTTTTTTAACAGGCAATTTATTATATGTTAACTGACAATATAGAATTTAAAGATTACATTCAAAGTTAAAATACTTTTAAATAATTTCATTGTGATAAAATATAAAAAATACTAAGGAAAATTAATAAGTTTTATTGAAATACGGTGAATTGGAATATGTTTCAAAATTGGTGAATTTTTTGGTGGTATTGAAACATAAAAAGGGTTGTCCTTTACAAGATTTATAAAATGTTACAACTTGTTTAGTCAGCTTTCTGGCAATTATTTTTTCGAAATAGTGCCGCATTGTTTTCAAATTATTGTTTGCAATATCTTCGATTTTTAAATACTTTTTTGAAGAGATTGTCGCGAGGTTTTTGAGGAGCTTTGAAGAACTGGAATTTCTCCATCCCGCGACAATTCATACGTTATACAACTAATTTTTTCCGAAATTCAGCCCCACAAATATTTTTCTTGATAATAATTTTACCAAACAGACTGCATTATTAGCGTGTTAAATGAGTGTTTTGTGCAGTAAAATATTCTTAAATGCCTTTTACTAATCATTTTTATAATTTCTAGAGCGTTAATATCAGGGCTTTGATCCTTTTTATGTTGCGATTGACTGTCATTAATATTTGATTAAATTTATAGAAACTTAAATTTAATTATGCAAAACATATTGAATTATATTTAACTTTTGAAACGTATTTTAAATTGTTATTCAAAACAGGTAAAAAAAAATTTTAACGGTTTATATTCTAAGTATAAATAATATTCACGTGTTATTGGATTAGTATACGATATTAATGTATAAGATATTTAAAAATACACACACACATAAAAAATATACATCAATTTATCGAACAAAATCATGAATATTTTTTTTCTCATTAATTTCATTGATAGTTAATACATAACGAAAATTAACAAAGGCAGTAACAGTAAAAAGTTTATTTAAGATTAGCGAAGCTCGTCTTCATTTTTTTTATCTAACGCAAATAGTTTTTAATGCATATAAAAACATTACTTAATTTCAAAAAAAAATTCAAGCAGAATTAAATGACTTTTGATTTATTAATCACTACGTTATTTTTTATGTGGGGTTTCATTATTTTTTTTAATTTTAATAAATTAACATAAAGTTAGTAGTGAAATTTTTTTTAATTTAACTGTCAACAATGAATTTAATTGTCAAACACTTGATGAAAAAGAGAAAATATAAGTACTTGAGAAGGAGCCTGATGATACGCAATCCCAGTCTGTCTATGAGGAATCCCCAGATGAAGGCGCTAAAACCCACACAGAAGATGCCTATCGTGTAAGCGAGATTCAGCACTTTGTCTTGGGCCACGCATCCCACATCGTGTGCCAGCCGTATCTGAAAAAAATTAAATGGAATTACACGAGATGTTCTCATAATAACAATATGCACTTAAAATAAAACAATTTAAGACAAATTTTAAAACTTCGTAGAAATGATAATTTAATCTACAAAACATAGAATTGTGACATTTGTAACATTAAAATATCGTCTTTTGATAAAATGTTGGAAGGATTCAGCTATACCAAAAACAAATTACGTAAATACATTTATGAAAATAGAAAAGATAATTTGAGAGTTATATCGATACATGTATATCGACGTCACTCAACACAACGGATTATTGCAGGTTAATCATGAATCCTAGTCAAATGATGAAAACTACGTACGTATCTCATTCTCTTAAATTCCACAATAAGGAAGTATTCCGAAGCCTACTTCAATTTCATATTTAATAATTCTCATTTTTCCATGCGATTATTTTGTGGAATTAAATTCGATTCTTTAACTCATTGCATGCATTTCCTTTGAATAAATTAATGAATGTTTATTACCGCCGAATTTTGAAGTTACACGAAGGCTATTAGCACCGGACATCATTATAATTTTAAATCATGATCTGACATATAACCACTCTACAAGTTTCTACACTTTCTCCATTAAGACTTTGAATTTTGGCTGATATAAGGTGCATATGATTAACCGAAAAGTGGTTTTAGCATTAACAAAATCTAAAAGTATGAGAGAATATTTTAGAGGCAAAAATTATGTTGAAAGAAAAATTATATCAACTTTTGCATGTCATGCAAAAATTATTCAGATCCATTGTAACAAATACAATTATTTTGATTGCTGTGGCTTAGATATGTCATCAATTAATGAAAAACGATAAAAGTTTCCAATATTTTTTAAATACCTTCAAGCATTTAATTATCTTAAAACTTTCTTAAAATGTAGTAAAATTTTCAAAAGGCAATCTTTTGTATGTAAGAAATAATAATTTTGCCATAATGTTATTTAAATCAGTACAACTGTTGTTTTTCACAAAAAATTATTGTTACTGCGTTTTTCAAATACATTGACTGTTATAAATTCAATCAATTTTTATTATTAGCATTTAAAGATTATGTAACTGAAACACCGAAGATAACTATTCTCAGTATCTATGCATTACTCCAAAATTTTCTTTAGTTCTGATAGTTTCATAGTTAATATTTTAATTCTGAAAGAAACGAGTTTTTTAGATTAATATTATACATTTATATATATATATATATATATTTAAGGATTCAAATAAATTGTTACAAGTATTACTATAAATGTTAGTAATTATTATATAAGTATAAGTTGTTATTTTATTTATTTTGTGAAAAGATTTTCGTATTGAAAATTAAGTTATCTAAAACAATCTAAATGAAATATTTTAGGGATGCTGTTGTTTTTCTTTTTTTTTAAAACTTTTTATACATTGAATTTGTGTCTCTGTTTCTTTAATAAAATTTTGACCTTGAAAACATACCCATTTCACATCAGTCATCCCATACTCATGATCAGATAATTTCCAGGGTGTAATATCTGATGACTTTCAATACCCGATATAATATTGAAAGAAACGAATTCTCGAATTTGTATCTATCAGTTTTTAAAAATCTACACTGCATAAAGATTGTATGAATGTTATTCATTTCTTAAATATGTTTGAATAACTCTCTTCTCTTATATATATAGAAGAAAAGGGACTCTCTCACAATAGACATACTCTCTTACTCTCAAAGATCTCTCTGTTTCTCTCCAGAAAATTTTGGAACTGTGAAAAGATGGGGGAAAAAAACTTCACTTTTATAGACTTTTAGACATACAAACTTGAAATTTGGCAAACATGTTTCTTTTTTTTTAGTAGAAACGCGCTAAGAACGGGTTTTAAAGGTATTGACTCCAAAGGAGGGTTAAAGAGGCGTTGTAAATTTTGAAAATCGGCATTTTTCAACTATTAAATATAAAGACTTGAAATTCAGAAGCATGTTTCTTTTGTTGAGTAAATATCTGATAACGATGGGATTTGCAGAAATCGACTCCAAGATGGAGTTTACGGAGACGTAAAACATAAATACACTTCCATTTTAGAAATTAAAGTCCTGACCTTTTTAAATCAAGAGATGAGGGCGAAAAAAATATTTTTCAATACCATCGGAAGCTTAATGCGCTTTACGCGCGCGCGACTTATATATCTCTCAATAACTTAAAAACTTCATATAATACAACATCATGAAACACCCAGGAGAGTGGGCGGGTTATGATTAATACACATATAAAGCTCAACAAATTCATATTAAATACAAAAGAATATTTTTAACATAGATTATTGTGTGTGTGTAAAAAACTGATTGATTTAGGTAAAATAATTTTATTGATATATATACAACAGAATACATTTTTTAAGAAACGATTTTTTATTTAAATTAACTTCCCATTTCTTTAAAAGAAAGTAATTTTTAAAGTTATGATTTAAGGCATATTTAATATGTAAAATATCTAGAGTATGTAAAAAACATTATGCGTATGATTATATAAAAATGTATTTAATTTTAAGCGTTTCCAATGCTGCAATATATATTGCTTTTTTTGTCATAACAGACATTTCTCGATATGGATTTCATTTTCAAAATTCTAATGTGATGTTGAGTTTACAGGAATGAGTTAGAAATTCCTGTTTTATTCTCATTTCTTGACATTAATTTACAATTAAAAGGTATTTTGCTAATAACTTTCTCATGACTCTTTAGTGGCATCGATTTAAATCAACAAACTGTTTAAAAAGAAATCCTACATACAATTTAATTAAGAGATATATTTACGAGGGGAAGTGTAAAACTTCAAGAATCAGTCCGTTATTGGGAAAGGGCTTTAAAATTTTTGTTTAAAATTTAATGCTTCACAAGAAGTTTTTTGAATTATTTAGCTATCAATATTCGAGATAGAGGAGTTTTCTAAAATATAAATAATTGTATATATATTACACAACAAGCCCTATAGAAATTATTAAAACTTAATGTAGGTAATTCTTAAATTACATGCTAAAAGTTCCATCGATAATGCATCATTTAACGTCTTTTCAATCTGCATTAGTTTCAAAGGCACAAAAAAAAACAATAGTTTGGCCTCTGTGCAACAAATAAATAAGGTGTGCAAAGTTTTAAAAATGAATTGTCTTTTTATTTTTATTAGTGGTTTGAACTTTAAAGCAGTTGACATTTTCCTTCCAAAATGATTCTAACTTAAAGCTGAACCTTTATTTGTTAGGATATAATTGTTTTTGTCCTATCAAATTTAATGGGAAATCATACAGATGTGAGATTAAATCAATCATATTATAAAATCTAAAGAAAATTAATTCATCTCTTCTGACAACATAATTTTTTTAAGACAAAAAATTAATGTTTTGTCAAACATAGACATATACATGGACATATTATAACAGACAACATTAAATTAACGAACATAGCACATATCCCGGCTATCTGTTGATAAATTTCTTGCATGTTGTCATTAAAATACGATAATGTTAATGGTTAAATATTTTACTTTTTTATTATCAGTGATACTTTAAAAAATATCAAAAAAAGGAAACCAAAGTATTAAGGGGGTCCGGCACTTCCATAGGAGCCCATGTTAAAATTGCGTAAGTTTATGTACCTTTTTCTCAGAAACTACTTGCTTCTCATAGATGACATTTTTACAATAGATTATATGTACTATCAATAAGACTTTAATGGAATGTTTTGTCTTTTTACTAAAAATTAAAATAATTATGAATTTTTTAAAAACTGTCCTATTTCCCCCCCCCCCTATAATTTAGCTTAAAAAAGACGTTATCTAAAAAAGTTTGCTAGATATATCGTAACATGTAACATGTTGAAAATATACTTACTGAAAATTTGAGGACCCTACATTAATTAGTTTCTGAGAAAAAGGTACATAAAGGGAAAAATATTGCATTTTGAGAAAACAGGCTTTAAAGTAAAAATTTGTAATTTTTGACGGTTTAACCTTTTTTAATACTTTCCAGAAGCATACGAAACATTTTATTTGCCCTCTGTTTCTACAAAAGACTCTTCTAATTTTCTTCTTTTCATTATTTTTAGCATTCTAGCCTTTTTTTTTTTTTTTTTTTTTGTATCTGAAGATGCTTTCGTTGGGCTACACGAATCCTACGTGCATCTAATTTTTTAAAGTATGACACACAATTAAAACCTTGTTCAATACTACAATGTTTTTAAATGATTAATTTGGCTACATGGCCCATATTGAATTGTGCAATTGCCATTTTTACCTCTAATTTTAGAGTTTTTAACTCCACAAACGTAGATTTTGGAATGACTGACCATATGGTATCATTAACTGACTCATTGGGGTTTTGAATCTTTCCATGTAGACATTTTTTAATAACCTAGTTTCAACTAAATCTCTAAAAATTGGCTTAGTTTGATTCATGAGGAAAGATGGCCTATGGATATGTTTTTTATGATCATAATGCTTTTCGTTAAATTCAGCTTTTGCGTTCTTTTGCTTTTCTTCGAGGAGCACCTGTCACGCGTCAAGGAAAGTGGCTTCCTTTTAAAAAATAAATAAAAATACTTCCAATTATTGTATTTCCATAAATCATATATCATTTTAAGCAGAAATGTTTGAACTTTTCAAAAGTATTAAAATGTCAAAATCGATCATTTTTCAAAAATTCATGTGCCGGACCAACAATTGTTTTTGGTGCATTTAATGAGTGGAGAAGTTGGTTTACGATTTTTAATACTCTCTCTCTCAAGTCTTGGCATTGAGTGAATAAATTTCAACATTAAATATTGTTAAATGTACAGAAAAATTCTCAATTAAGTGAAGAAATAATTTTTTACTCTTTAAGTATTTTTTATCGTTATTTGATTTATTTATATTAGAGCCCCGGGGGGGGGGTGTAAAGTTTCGTCTAAAACAAGGGTTGGCAACCTGTAGCACGCGTGCCACATGTGACACACGATACAATTTTCAGTGGCACTCGGCACTACTCTACAAATTTGTCAATAATTGAGTGGATGAAAATTGATAAATTTTCAATGAACGGAGATTTGACAAACATCTTAAAAATTACGGACTGTTAAGAAATTACGAAAAAATCTGAAGCATAACTCCAAAGATAAATTCACAGCTATTTTGTAAATTATTGAATATCATTGCTGGAGAGATTTAATTGTTTGAAGAGAGAAAATTGCATGTTCTCTGCTTTTCGCTTTTTTGGTTCTATATATCTAAGTAAAAAATCTTTCCTTATATGAAAAATCTTTCGAGTCCGCAAAGAAATTATTTAATTGCTGAATGCTCAGAAACGAAAAGTCACAAACAATACCCCTAATTTTGTGTTGTGAAAATAAAGCGGTGCAAGCATTAGGTTTGCACTAAAATTTTTATCTTTATTATTATCTTTTTATTTAAGTATAATGAAGGAAAATACACTTATACTTCATGTTGTCTACTTCTTCTTTTAATAAATATGTTTAACATTACTTAATGTAAGTACAATTCTAATTTTTTTTAAATTTTTGCTGAAGAAATAAATATATTTTAAGCAATTCATTTTTATGTTAAGAAATATCTTTAAATGATGCAAAATTGATAAATTATGAAACTGTAAATCTATATTATTGACCTCTATCATCTAATTCTGCATGTATTATCGCGGGAATTGAAATGCTTCAAGCACGTCCTACTGAGCGGTACGCTGTGGATCATATTGGTAGATTGGTTTGGCATGCTGGTACAAAAAGTTTGCTAATCCCTGGTCTAAAATATGTAGAATACATTTGTTAAATATCTGAAATAACTTATTTGATTAAGTGATTTTGCGATATTTTAAGCTCGAATTCGTTCGATAATATAATAACTATGCATGAATATAATTTAAATTATTCTCATCCTTTTTTTTTTTAGAAAAATACGTTGGAACGTTTATTTAAAATTTTAAAAAATTTCCACATAATCATTTTTTAAACGCTAGAGAATAACTGGATCATGTTCACAAAATTAAACGCATAAGGTATAAGAAAAAAATTGATTAATTAAATTTCCACGTGAAATAAACATTCAAATATTATAAATAAGAACTCAAATAAACTTTTTGTCCCAAATTTTGAAAAATACACATAAAATTTGATTTTTTTAAATATTTTTTTATTTAAATTACCAATGTATGTATACAAAATAAATAAATGTTCCCAATGTTTTTAAGTAACAATTTTGTTGTTATTGTCTTTGTAATTAGTAAAAAATTTTATTATAAATTATTATAAGCCAAGAAAACTTGCTTGGATGAACTTGCATTCATCAAAAGATCGCTGTTTAAAACTCGAAAATATTGCCTTACGAGATTTATGATAAAAAAGCATGCTGAAGGGGAGAGATGACGTTTTTAACAACTGAATTTTAAAACAAGCTTTGTTCCAGTATAAAAACCTATAACTTGCAGCAGTTTTGCAGCGCAAATGACAAAAAACGAGGTTTTCAAATACAGCAGAATCCATTGGAAAACATGTTACAAATAATGAAAAAAATAATGATTAAAACCAAAAAAGTGATAAATGATATTTTTATCCATATTTCTGGTTCTTCGCCTCAAGAAACAAAGCAATTCGGCAATTAAATATATTTTTCCCTATAAAAACTGTTTCTTTTTATTGAATTTTCATCTTGTTTTCATCAAAGTGAATCCCAAACGTAAACTCTGAATATACTACTAGTTTTTGTAATACACTGAAAAATAATGACGTACTTCCTTCAAAGACCTGTTTGTTAACCAAACATCTTTGTCGCTCTAATCATAAAATCTGTCAACTCTCAGCTGGAATTTTAAAATAATAAGAATGCGTAGTAGAAATGAAATATTTTTTTTTGTAAGTTGCATGCATCACATTCTTTTAAGGATAATAGTTCTGTCTCTCTCTCTCTCTCATCGTCTATAAAATATATAAATATAAAAACATTTGTTTTACAGTATTAATGTTTTAACTTATAAAAATTTGTTTTACAAGTTTTCAATACAGATCACGAAAAACAATTTAAAAGTATTTGATTAATTTAAAAAAAATTCTAAATATGGTTAAAAATATCCGGGTAAAAAAGCATTTGTCTTCAGCAATTTCAGACATTTTGAGTGGCCGCAGTAGCCTAATTATCAAGGTAATGGACTCATGGCCGGCGTGACATGAGTTCGAGCCTAGTACCGCTGAAAACCCATTGTGCAGAGAAAGTCGATGCTCGTTAAATATGTGGTTGGTTGTGGTGTGTAAGTTAGGAGAGGGGGATTCCAGTTTAAGGGACGTCCTCATCACTTGACCATGGTTCAAAATTACGAGGTCCGTCTCTAAAAGCCCTAGCTGAATAGTGCGGCGTTAATATTCTCACTCACTCAGACATTTTGAAATAATCCACTGTTGGTGAAAATGATTATACTATTTGTATTAACAGAGAAAGACAATTGATGTAAATCTATTCCCATAATTTAGATTAATTCATTTAATGTTATTTTCCAAGGGAAAAGTCAGTAGCTTTAGCTTTACATTTTCATAAAGAAAAAGTTGATATCTTATCTCATTTTTCTGTGTTTTAATAATAGAAAAATAACGAATTACACCTAATTTTTTAAGTCACCTAACTACTGAACTAATAATCCTAATTGCTAAATAAGTACAACTATTATTTATGATATATTCAAATTTCAGATAACTATTATAAAATTATTCAGATAATTGATTGAATAGAGTAAACTTGAACTAACTTTTCCGATGTGTGCTATTGCATTTAATCTAAGTTCTTGTGAAAACCATTTTATTTATTAAATTTGATGTTGTATAAATTTTTTGTGAACTTTAAGACAGTTATTTTATTCTTTCATCTAAAGTAAAACCTACTTTTTAATGAAGTCATTGGCAATTTATTACTTGATGTAAATCAAACAGTTTGGGTGAAGGTATTTTACGGATAATTATATCAATTACAATTTAAGAATTCCTGTATTATTATTCATAATAGCAATAAATTTTAACTTACAAACATTATATAAGTTCATTAGTAAATAATATATTAAATAATTTCTATCCTAAAATTTTATGCATAAAATGATTTATGCAACGCAACTTTTTCAGTTCTGCAGATGCCGAATTGGAAAAAAAAATGTTATCACGTAATTGTTCACTTTGGATAAATAAATCTACTTTTTTAACTTTCAATGCAACATTAATACTATAAATTGTATTTTTTATCAAGTATTGTGGTGAAAGTAATATATCAACTAAAAGGTTTTTTCATCACTTGACCCGTGGGTTAAAATTGTGGATTCCATTGCCAGTAGCCCTTATGTTGTTCCAGTGAGATGTTTACTCGATACAAAACTCCGTTTTCTAAAAAAAACGCGATAGTATATTTCAATAAATGTTCACATGTGTTTTTATCGGCTTATTTTCCAATATAGGGATCGAAATTAAATCTGTTATCTTTGTCTGAATTTCTCCCAGCCTCTATTTTAATATATGCATGAAATTTTATCATTTCTGCATAATATCAAATAGAGAACAAATGAGAAAACTTTTTCAAAGAATTGAATTTTGTTTGTTAATTCCTTTATTTAATTTCATTGGTCCAAAATAAAATTCAGAATTTGAAATATTTTATGATATATTAATCATTAATCAATGATAAGATACACTCTTCTATGAAATAGCTTTTATTCTGAAACCATTCTAAAATTATTCTATCATATAACAAAGACGCTTATTGGATTGTAAGCCTTCAGCAAAGTGCAATGAAAAAATAATATGGATAGTTTTCCGTTCCCATGAAAAAGGCTATACATATAAGAAACAGCGTTCATTTTTATTCAATGACATCACCAAAGAAATTTCATTTCTTACTGTCTGGAATTTCCTGAATCAAATTAATTATTCAAGTATAGCAGTAGGAAATTTTTTTATAAGTAACGATTCTTGAAATTCCATTTCGTGCTTGGAAGTTGAAATTCCCACAACCTTGATACATATCCTTGCTGACCCAACTTCCTACAACTCCAAAACTTCCAGGAAGATAAAAATGAATCACGGATAGCAAAACAAGCAAGATATAACGTTATCACATCCATCGCACCCACGCTAGAAACTTCAAGGCAAATTTTTGAAGGAGATCCTTTTATTGTCCTGAATTTCCTGGTCAGTCTTGACCATTAAGTAACGACCGCTAGGAAAGCAAAGAGAAAAACACATAAAAACCGGAACACAGAATGCTGAATATTTGTCCAGCCTTATATAACTTAAGCAAACGCTTTTCCCCACACTGTCCTTGTAGCAAAATAATACAAGTGAAGGTGATCCTTGAAATCAAAACTGAACGTGAATAATTAGCCTAATTGGCTTACTCTTAAACAGAAGACGGTCAAGCGAGGTCATAATAGCAAAACCTTGATCACGCAATCTGATACAATTTAAGGGAGGTCACACAGGATGCATTGTGGTTCATTCATAGATTCTGATACGAAAATGTTGTTGTGAAATAAGTGTTTTTGTAAATATTTTGGAAGAAACTTATCAGAGTAGCACAGGTTTTCTGTTCAAACATTTTAAACCATAAATTTATTTAATTCGAAAACTATCACATAAAGCATTAATTTTGTAAATGTCTTTTTATAGTTTTTAAGGTATCCGAACACGTTGAAATGAAACAAATTTGATCCAAACATATATTTTTGTTTTTGGTTTTATTGAATAAGCAATCTTTTGGCTTTTAAGAACATATTTTGTTTTGTTTTGTTTTTACACTAACTAGAGGCCAGAATACTATAAATTACATAAAATTCGAAATACCGGAAGTGGGTCTTAAATCTACCAGAAGTGGGCATTTAAACTGCTCAAAATTTATTATTGAGAATCTGATATAACTCAGGATATTACAAATGTTTTTCCATGAAACTTTTCGAACCGAGTATTTACATTTTCTAGGGAATGCATTAAAATAAGTCTTATTGTAGGAATATTTTGAGTTTTGGCCAGTTATTTTAAAAGCAGCCTCATAAAAATATGTCACATATTTTAACAATATTTGTTCGATCAGCTCTAAAATTTTTATATTTTAATAAAAACATTAAAATTTTAGTACATTTTCTAGATAAATGCATGTAGTGTAATACTTTTACTGTGTGTGTGATATTACTGTTGATTAAGTATTAATATACATATTGGTATTGATCCCTAAAAAAATTATTTATGAAGTTTTAGTACGCTGTTTTTAAGAACGAACTCTGAACGGGTTCGGATACTTTAAGTTATAACTTATTGATATAACCTTTATATATATACATAAAGGAAGCTCTAAAATTTATTTTCTTTTGTTGAAACTAATTTAATTCTTAATTTTTTCATTTGTGAATCATAATAAGCGAATTTTAAATAAAACAATGGCAGAATAAATTGCGAAATATTAAGAAAAAATTAAAAATATTTCATACAAATTTTTTTTAAAAAAGTATTTACTCTTGTTAGCTTAAAAGATCATTTTAAGATTAATTTTTCAACAAAAAAAATGTTTGAAAAATATAATTTGCTCATATGTTTCTGAACTGAATATTTTGATGTGTGGGTTTTTTAATCTGAAAAAGATCAAATAAATTAAATTGTTAATAGAAGAAGAGTAATTTAAGCAACAATTATTGCCTACGAGGAATCATTACAATTTTAAATATTTTGTATTGTAGAAATGAAATGTGGTTTGAGACTATTTCGTTAATAATACAGAAATCTTCAATATGCGATGCGTTTTTAAAACAAACTTGTTTGGTACTGCTAAATTAAATATTGACTATTGCATATCTTTGTATTCGACGTAATCACTTTCTTCTTTACAGTTAGTTACATTTTTATTGAATGCATAAATGTGTGTGTGTTCTTTGTTTCTAATGTGACTTTATTTCATAAGTCCTTAAAATTTCCATAATTGTTCTTCCAATCTTAAAACAAGTAATTTTATTTAAATATAAAAATGGAACGGAATAAATATAAAAAAAATTTCGCCAAACCTATGTTACCGCATTTATTATGCTGTGTTCAGTTTAACTTAATATTCGTGTTCAAAAATTAAAGTACAGAAACTTGTGCATTACAATTAGTCCCTTCCTTGACCTATATTACAAGCTCATTACCGTACTCAAAAGAGAAAATGTTGTTACAGTTCCGCTTTGTGGATGTTTTGGTAAATTGAGGTTCTTTTTAGGATATATTTTGAAAGGAATAAAATTTGAGTACTCTGCACAAAAAAAAAGCATCAACTACTTGATAAGCAAATTTTCTGACTTTATCTTTGTGTGCATGAAATTCAATCTCTTTTGAAAAAAATTAAACGGTCGTTGGATTTACTTATTACTAAATTGCTTCTATTCTTAATAGGTTAATTCAAAAGAAGCAAAGTACTGAGCAATAATTTTACATTAAACATATCTACTTTTTATAAGACTTTTGAATTTCAATTGCAACATTTTAATATGATGATTCTTAAAATTCTCTTTCTACAATCCTTTTTGAAAAAAATTAGGACAAAATAACTTTTAAGGCTTAATTTTTTTATTCCAAAAATTATATTAACAAGCAGCATGTTGTAATAAATCCTATATCCTTTTTTATATTCTCATAATTTCATTAAAATTACAAACTAATTATTCAACATTTGGAAATTTAGGGAAGTTGATTTTATCTTTCGTTCGTCGCTTCAGAAATTTATTGCTTCATACTTGAAAAAAACAATAGGGTCATTTCCCAGTTAGTTTTCTGTTTAAATCAAATCACTTTAACATTATTCTCAGAAATATCTTCCAAGAACTTATCCAAAACACAAATGTAAAACAAAAGCACATTCTATATATGTCAAAAGCCTTAAGTAATGCTTAATATTATTTTTTATTTGGTAGCCGCAATTTTTTATTTAAAGAATCCTTTTATTTCACTTCATCAATCATTTCTGAAAAAACAGTGACAATAACCTATCATAAAAACCTCAACAGGATCAATTTGTAACGCCTGTCCCGTACCAAATTATAATCCTTCATTCCGATTCTCTGTAGTTTCAGGCAAAGACTTCATGTGTGGTTGACAAGCCGAAAGGTCAATTGCCAGCGGTGAAAGTTGATAGGATGTTTATGACGGGTTTCCTACCGCAATATGCTTTCAAATCATAGGTGTTAATAAACATCCTTGAGAAAGTTCCCTCGTACCCTATTAATCATAGATTAACTCTTTATCTTCAGTGTTCTTCCATTAATTCATTACTCGAAGCTTAATAGCCTTATAATGATTGTTTTCTTTGATGTATTTCTAGATTGTTTTCTTTGATATATTTCTTTTAGACTATCTTTTATATACTTAAAAAGAAACACACACATGCCTTCGAAGTATTAGGCGTATGTGCGTGTATCAATAATTTATAATTGATCTCACGATTTTTTTGTGGTAAATTGTGTTGCAGCGAAATACATTTAAAAATAAATTATAGTTTGAAAAAAAAAAACTAAAAAACACGCTTTTATACTGAATCGAACTAAAAAGTAAAAAAAATAATTCTTAATAAAGAATAAAATGATTAACGAGAAAATGAATGTCATTGTGATAAAAGCGTGGGGTGCTTTGTACTACATTTTTACACTAATTCAGCTTTTCGGAGTAGAAGTTAGAAATTATAACAATTGATACATTTATAGAACACCCCACGCTTTTACCCCAATGACATTCATTTTCTCGTTAATCATTTTATTCTTTATTAAGAATTATTTTTTTACTTTTTAGTTCGATTCAGAAAAAAGCGTGTTTTTTAGTTTTTTTTTTTTTTCAAACTATAATTTATTTTTCATTTTTTAGTTCGAACTACAATAAAAGCGTGTTTTTTAGTTTTTTAAACTATCATTTATTCATTGTTGAATTTATCCTTGAGTTTGATATTTGAAGCTGGTATTACGTGGCTGTGGAATTAGTCTTGCTCTTCAATGGATATTAATTAACGGGTCTGAAGTGTATTTATTCTCTCCGTTTACGAGGCCTCGCGGATCGTTATATTAGATTCCGTCTCTTTTGAACAGGTCAAACAAATAAAAGTGTGTAAAGAAGAAAAAGTTCGAATTGCAAAATTTTTTAATGTATCATGTTTTTTTACGGATTAAATATTATAAAATTCCTCCTTTTTGTTTTTGTTTTCTTTTTTCCCATTTTCATGCATTGTCATCCTCTTCCGAGCTATAGTCCGAATTTCAAGTCTAGCTCCTCGGAAAGTCACACAGTTTAAAATCAATTACAAAATTCCACCCGGATAGACATTAAAGAAAGCGAGTTATTAAAAACATGGTAATATTAAGTATCAATCGTTTTTTCACCTTTTAAACGTGTTCCTTTCATGTTAATTCGTATCATCATTTCTAAGCGTATTGCTTTATAAAAATAAAAAATATTTAGCAGTTAGAAAGCAAATTATTTTTTTTCACATGCTCGAGCCTTTTTTTTATTTTTATTTTCAGAAAAATGTTTATATTATGGTTAGAAATTGCTAACACACACACACCCTCCACTTTCTCAGATATAGAACACTTCTTTTGTTTGTTTTATTTCTTTTAACCGCAAGTGTATTTTATACTTGCATATATAATTAGCGTTAAATTCAAAACACTTTAGGGTTACACCTTATTCTTTTAGTCGCCAAATCTGGAAATGATGTAGGAAATTAGTCGCCATGTCTGAAAATGGTATATGGAACTAGTCGCCAAATTTAAAAATGATATATGCAATAAGTCGCCAAATCTGGACGTGATATATGGATTTGTCGCCAAATCTGATTATCCTTATTCCTGACGATCCTGAAAAGGACAATGGAACAAAATTATGAAATTATTGTATTGTCATCGGTCCTTGACAAGTGTGCGAAATTTCGAATGAATCCGATCTTTTTAAGTGGGTAAAAATCGAGTTCTAAGATTCCGTTACATGCAAGTGAAACTTATAAAAGCGTGTTAAAAAAACGATTAAGATGACATTTTCCAATCAGCATATAGTACAGCAATTTATAGAAATGGAAGAGATTGATGTAAAGTAGGAGTCTTCAACCCGTGGCCTGCGGGCCACAAATGGCCCGCTGAAGGCATTTTAATGGCCCCTCATTTGAATTTGAAGCAATTTCAATGTATATATAGCCTTGTCTGTTTTTTTTTTTTTTATTTTTTTTTTTTTTTTTTTTGTCGTAAGAAACGCCATTATTTCTGTTATTCTTGAAATTTGAAAAATTCACTGATGAGTTTGAAATTGATTCAAGATAAAATGTTCTGAAAATGCCGAATTTTCAAAAATATCTCTCTATTTTAAATATAAAGAAATCTGACTGCATAGAATCTCAGAAATTTTCGGAAAAAAAGGTGGTTAACATGTTTGTGAAATATTTTAATTCGACTTCCATTTAACTTTTTTTAAACCAATGTTTATATATACACACACATCTGTAAACACCATCTCTTCCCTTAGAATCAGTTGTCTTATAAAACAAAATTCCATTTTTTTACATAAATTTCCTGACTCCAATATTTTTTTACACTCGTGTGGCCCGCGGATCACTGTGAATTTATTGATGCGGCCCGCGGATCATTTAAAATTTATCAATTTGGCTCTCGAGCTTGAAAGGTTGCAGACCCCCAATGTAGATTAATATAAATACACTCGTTACTTAAAAAATTTAATTATAATGAAATAAAGAATATAACTAAAAAATAATGAATGAAATTTTTGATATTTTATAAAGATTCATGGTTTGAATACTGATAAAAGTATCCTCTAAAACTAATTCATTTTTAGACAACTGGTTCGAAAACACGATACTAGGAAATTTAAGCAATTCGGATTGTAAATTAACATAAAATAATTTAAATATGTCATTAATATTTGAATGTTTGAAATCATGTTAGATTTAATTCCAAAGCCTACTGTTAAAATAAATTTTAAAGGAAAGGAATAAATATACCTAAGGACATAAAAAAAAACTTTATTATGTTGGATTATATTTTTTGGATAATTATTAATCTTCAAATCAACGTGAATTATTGTTTCGTGTAAGAGAATAAAAACTTAAGCGTAATTTGTTAGTAAATAAAAGGAAATTTAAAATATTCAAAGCATAATAAATTATAAATAAAATAAATCACAATTTAATATATTCCGAAATGCTATATATTTCACAAAAGAGAAATATATAATAATTTTTAGGGATGTGAATTAACTTAATTAAATTTACTTTATACTGAAAAATATTTTCGAAAGAATATATTTAATTGGAGTCATTTACTTCCCTCTTATTAATGATTTTTGAGATTGCTTCATTGGATTTCGTTCAGAATTCATTTTCACTAATAAATACAATTGGTAATAACTTTTTCCTTATCATATTGATATTTAGTTTAAGCTCCATATTACCATTTATAAAAATTACCGGTAATTTTTTTTACTGGTAATTTTTATTTATAAAATAAAATTACTCTAACAAATAAATTAAAAACGAAGATTTTAAAAAATAAAGTGTAGTCTTTGTTAATAAAAAATAATAGGTTCTTTAATTGAATACTTCCAAGAACAAAAAAAAAATACTTGGAATTTCTTTTCAAACATTAAAGAAAAATCATCTGATATTTAATACAAATTCTAATTACTGTTTTTCAATCAGATGATTAAAATAACCTCTTTAACTAAACTTTGTCATTTATTTTTAAAAAAATAGGAATATTATATATAATGGGAAAAGCTTAAACACGCTTTAGATGTATAACAATGATGTAGTTACCTAGTATCGAAAAAGAATTTAGTGTGTCATTCTAACATAATTTTTCATTTTCTCTTCAGCATTTGTGCCTCATAATTATTTTTAATTTAGATGATTTTTAAAACATGCTAAGCAGTTTTAGAAAAAAAATGTCTTATTTGTATTGTTGACTAAATCATTCTGCTTGAGAATCGAACGAAGTATTTATAAAAATTAGGATTATCAAAATTATTATAGCTCGATTATATAAAGTTCAGTATAAAACAAAAGTATAAAACGCAAAAAGTAATTTGAAAAAAAATTGAATATATTTGTACCATATAATTGGTGACATTAACAATGGAGACAGATGTATTTTTTTATAATTATTATTTTTGTCATGTGGGGTTTCTTTCTAATCATAAATGTTAAGCAAATAAAAAATTCAGAATTGAGAAATGCTAAAATTTAAGACTTGTGATTATCTCGCAACAAAACATCATAAACAAGATTCATATGTCGCATTAAATTATTTATAAGGTACAAAGGGTCAACTTCAACAGTTTAGCAACTTATGATCTAACAAGCATTTCTTAATTAACTCATCTAATTTATTACACGAGTCTTTGTAATCGGTGGTGCAATGAGCAGAAACAGTTTGTCTTTATAGATTACTTCTTATATGAAGAAATACGATATGGTTCATTTAAATCATCTCTTGGAGAAAAATAAAGTATTTGTGATTTTGGTGAACATTTATTTTTCAGACAGTGTGATCTTGAAATATACATTATCGTAAGAATAACATAAATGCTTTTAATCAATTTGTTCTGCAACTAGAAGATAATTTAGTGATAAATCAAGTGTATCAATATTTTCTTAGTTTTACATGGAGAGTTTACTTCAAGTTTCAAATTTTATGAGCTTTGAAACGAAAGATATTTGCTAAAATGTATGTGATCACTGTTTTCTATATTTAGCTCGCTTTTTACATTTTTATTTGGAAAAAAATGGCTAGTCAGAATTGGACTATTTTACATTGCCCTTACTATTTTCCTCGAATTAATGAAATTTATTATGTAAGAAAAGTTGATCAAATAGCTCTATCAAAACAAAAAGTAAGTTTAAATACATTCTTGCTATGTGAAAACTCACTGGGAGATTATTCGGATTGCAGAACTCAGTCGGGCTCTGACCTCCGATTCTGCAATCTTGACAGGCTTTAATAGCTTTACAAACGCCCAGTAGGTAAAAAATACTTTACGATTTTAAAAAAATATACAATACCTGAAGCTAAGTATTAAAAAGGATTTCCGGAAAAGTTAAAGTAAACAAATTTTAAAAATAAGTTGGAGGGAAAAAACACAGCTAAAAATCAGAGATGTAGGCTGGGCTTAGCCTAGCCAATCCAGACGCAGCAAAGATGTCTAGAGTTGGAGGTTCAGAACTTAAGCAAATGCAAGTTTGAGTAAGGAACGAAGCATTCTGATCGGTCGTCAGAAATGGGCAATGTAGGGGGACTTGGAAAAAGATTTTTTACTCTATAGATTTTGTATTTCTGAAACTTATAAAAAAAGCTTTGAAAAATTAAATCTAAAGGGAAAAAAATATCAATTAAAATATTACGTGACCTATTGAAGTTAAGATGCAAGATATATTTTTCAATAGCCGAGATTGTTGGGTTTGGGGAATCAGATTGTTTACAGTTATGTCGTTTTTTACTTCCACCACATCAGTTTTTTTAACCATTTGTCAAATAAGTGATATTTTGTTCACAGTCTGAGATCTGTGTTTTTCACAAATCAGCGAGCGGTAAGAATTTTCTAATTCTTACAAACTGAGATGCGTTTCAAGCAGATTACACCATTGATCTTTCCTGCATGCCCCCAGATTGCTACGGGATAGTTCAGAACTGGTTTGAGGAGAAACGTAGATAAGCATCTTTTGTCGACTTAATGTACGTTTTCTAGTGAGTGAGTGAATATTAACGTCACATTGTTCAGCTACACGAGGGCTTTTGGCGACGGACCTCGTAATTTTCTAGAAATCACAGGATATAAGTTACTTACAACTTTTTAAATTTTATTTATAATATTTATTTACTTATAATATTCGTTATGGGGATTTGAAAGCGAGTTTGTCTAACATAACACCTAAAAATTTGGTGTGTTGTGACCAGGATATTGCCTTATTACTTAAATATTCATGATTAGAAGCTTTGCAAAAAAGAAGAGAGCCTCACTTCTTTGAGACATTTAGTGCAATATTCCAATCATTACACAAGGCCTCAAGGAGGGCAATGTCTTCTTTTAGGTAATGTGATACAAGCATGGGATTTTTATGTTATGTCAGTATCGCCATGTTGTCTGTCGTCGCCACGCAGGTACTGCCTGATTTGGGAATATCGTTTATATATAGGTTACGTAAAATTGGTCCAAAGATAGCCTTTCGGTATACCAGCTTGGGTAAATCTTAGGTTAGAGAAGTTGTTATTGATTTTAACCGAGAAATTTCGATTAATGAGATATAAATTTATTTGTATAATTAGCAGGGAAAGATAATTATATTTGACGTGTTTGTAAATCAAGGAACATCTGAATATCAAGTAAAACCACTTCGCAACATGAATACTTTTGTCATATGATAAGAAATGAAGAAAAATAATGGAAAACTCAACATTCCAAGATTAGAAAAAATATCGTTATTTTTCATTCACTGCAATTATACGGACAAAAATAAACATTTTTCTTTTGTGAATTTCTCAGGCAGATAGATGGAGGATGCTACAAATTTCATCATTTTATAAAACCAACTCTATTTTATTCATCTAAATTTATGTTAATCTTGATTGATGCTAAAACGAAGTTAATTTCCCTAGGTTCAAAGCAATAAAACAGTACTAAGCTCTTCGAAATCCCACTAATAATTTATTGTCAAAATCCCAACATCATCAAGAAAAAAAAATCAAGTTCCTAGATTGAATTTCCTTAACACAAGCACAGTTGCATTTTGGGCGTACATACTTATTTTATCCTTAACCTTAATTCCATATACTGCTGTAAGTTGTGGTAATTTTATAACTCCTATATATCAAGAAGTTTGCAGCACTTTTTTCATTTACAAGGTGTTTTATATATCGGTTACTTAAATTTTTATGTTTTAAAATATCTACTGCATTTTTCAAGACTCAAATCCTTTTTGTAACTCATTTTAAATTACTTCATTCTAAAATACTTCACATTAATTTAATTTGATCAATTTGAATAAGCGATTTATGTGTTTCTAATATTTAATTTTGATTTGTTCAAATTCGAAATTTCCGTGCCTATCCATAAACAAGAAAACGATGCATGTAGTTCATTTCAAACTAATTCAAAGTATGCACTTTAAAACTTAAACAAATGGTCCATTCTATTCACCGTTCTTTTTTAATGTTTTTCATCAACTTGTCTAGCCTAAATATTACCTTTTTTAATTCTTTTTAGATAAATGCTTCTGTTTATTCTACGAAATTCGACCTTTTCCGATTTCCAGGAAAAGTGTCCTAGATTCAATGGGTCAAATATTATCGTTACGGTTATCTATTTAAAAATTCTGATTTTATTTTTGGCATAAAGTTTATGATAGACCCACTTACTTATATAAACGATTATACTAAAACACAACAATGATGTAAAAGAGGGTTATGGCTTTATTCTCTTGACCGATAACTTTAACAGGCAGACATTATCATTTAAGAATCCATTAAAACACACTTCCATTTCAACACATAGTCAAATAGGAGGAGATAACGTGCAAAGATGATCCTTGACCTTACGGAACTGAACGGATTACGCTACTTCATAATAATCAATGTCCTCCCGAAAAGTATACAATTTCAATGACGTGAGCGAAACTTTATTGGGAGCAATACCTTAAGGATGTTTTTATGCCCTACACGTGGACGGACCTTGAAAACTAGATACATTGAGCCGGATCAGATCTCGTTTAGGTAATGTTGTCGAACACCTTGGTCCAGGTGGTAATGGCAAAAGAGCAAGAATTAAGCATAAAACACTCCAAACAATGATCATCTAGAGTTCGAAATAGTGGCTAATTTCCGTCAGTTGACCCTGACCACCATTTAGTAGCAATTATGTAGGTATTCAAGCGAATCGACCGGAGAAGAAGTGGAACACGCCATGTTCGAGGCGGCAGACTGTAATGAACTTTTTTTGAAGGTCACTTGAGCGGCATTAATATTCATCGAATTTATCACTCTCTTTTTGTACGGAGTGGTTTATTAAGATTCAAATCAATCATTATTCGTTTTAAATCATCATTTAGATAAATGTGCGTCACGTGTCTTTATTTTCAATGATACAACCTAGGAAATGCTACTGACTGATGTAATTTATTCCAATAGACAATATGCAATGCTAAAAAAGAATAAAATAATTTTTACAAAGAAGGGGAGGAGAAATTTTTGCTTAATGTGTTTGGCATTTACTATATGGACTGTAATTTCTAACAACCGTTTAAATTTATAGCAGTGAAAAAATGTATTTTACGAAAGTGTCTATTTTCAATATTTATTCAAATGAAAATATGAACTGAAAATTACATTGAAAACTGATAATTTTTAGTGTTTCTTACTGATTACGATTTTATTGTACAAGTTTTGAAATTTTGACAAAGCTAAAAATAACAGTAATTTTTAAAAAAAAAACATTATTTCAATAATTTATTAATAACATTTCCGTATTTTCATTTACTAATAAAATTTATTTTCCATAAATTCTAAACTAATGAGATTCATAGAGCTTTTATTAAGAGATCTAGCAAATTTCATCGTGGTGTATTGGTTTTTGTATAAAATATCACAAAATTCGACTTTACACATGAAGTCAATGTGCTAAAAAGTTTAATGTGTAACAAATTTGAATAAATAGTAAATTTATTGAAATGATCAGTATTTACAGCTATCAGTTTCATGATCGAAAAAATTTTATATATATTACATATTTTATAGAGAATTCTGAAAAAGAAAATAATCAATACACTCTTTGTAATAGATTCTCATGCATATATCCCTTCACTGATCTCTAGAGTTACTTTACTATTAAATTTGACAAACGTACCTCGATTTGTGAAAGAATGAGGATTTATGCAAATGAGCATTGCTATTTAAGTATAAATGTAGTAGAAAATATTAGCATGAGAGATAATAATTATATGGCTTTATAAATGTGTCACGAGAGACTAAGAGTAACTTTATCAGAAGGAATTCTCTGCTTGAATCAAATCTAGTTACTAAGAGTCCTCTGTTTATATCGCAAAATAAGCAAATCTTGTAATTAGTTAGAGTCGGGTTAGGTTAAACTACTCAACATATTTATTTTTATACTGATAATTCAAAGATTGAATAAATTAGTTAAAGATCAAGTTTGACACTTATTGAGTAAAAATGTATTTTGCTATAAACGAAGCGAGCTTGTCACAACTGTGTAAGTAGTTTAATTCTAAAACATAAATATTATATTTATCTCTCTCTTCCCTATCTTATTCACTTTGCAATAAAAAAATCTAAATACTACTCCAAACGTGACAAAAAAAATGTTTTAAAAGCAGGTGAAGTGACAGAATTAAAAGTAATCGATCAATAACAAAAACTGAAGTGAGGAAACGTGTATGACCTTTTCAGTGAATTCTAATATTATGTAGAACAAGATACCTTCATTTTTTTACCCGTAATTTATGTGATTTTATAATGATTTTGAGGTAATTTACTTGATTTTAGTTTTACTAAAATTTTGGTAAGCTCTTAGTTTGTAAGTTTATTAATTATAACTTAAACGTCTGTTTTAATACTTTCCCCTATTATGTAATTGCTACTTAAATATGGATAGAATAGTATTCGTTGTAGTCGTTGATTGGTTAATACAAACCTATTAACAAACAGAAATATAGTGATACATAGTAAAGGACTCTTCTTAAAATAACATGAATTCATTTAAATGTTGTTTCGAAGGATGCATCTGGGGTTAACGCAATGGGCGCTTAAGTTTCATCTCTTCGAAGTAGTTCACTTTCCATCCAAAGTAATCAATTATGATATCAGTCTTACTAAATTCTAAGTAATGAAATTAATAGAACCTTTGAAAACATTCCTAAATGTAGCATAAAACTCTGAGAATGTATTTCATAATAAATGTACATCTGAAGAAAATAATTATAAATGAATGTCCTTGCTTGAAATAATAATTTTCCTCTTCATACGAAGTTATCTTCTAAGTTGTGATTGTACCACAAATTAAAAAAGTTATCATATGTTACACTCAAAGGATTCGAACGAACTCAATAGAAACTCAAAAGATTGGACTATAGCTAAATATTACTTTTATTGATTTTGCACTGTTGTTTGACTTGCATTAAAAAAATAATCTCTATTTGAAAATTATATATTACAAACATTCAAAGGGGAGAAATCAACAAAATATTTTTTTCAAAACATGTAATATTTTATTTATAACTCCAAACAGATAAACGAAAAGATTTCATTTGAACCTTTATTGATTAACCTCAACGAAAAGAACATGAAGAAATCTTTCGGCGCGCTTTGCACTTCTTAAATATTACAAAAACTGTTTATACAGTACAATACTTTCATAACGTGTGACATAATCAAAAAAAGTGATATTTTCCATGCGATTAATTAATACTTTTAGTCTGATGCAACTGAATGACATATGTTTACTGAAGTGATTCAAACATTCGAAACCCTTTATTAGCAACACTTAAAAATAAGAGAGCATTTTATTTACCAATATTATGAGGGTAGTTTATTGATTTATACGGAACATAATAAATAAATAAAGGATATAGAATAATAAGAAACTATAATTAGTGTTATTATCAGAACAAAACAACACAACCCTCAGATAAATCGTTTTCTTTTAAAACAAACTTCCATTAAATGTTATGAAGCATTCAGTAATGGCTCTAAAAACGTTCTTTGAATTTTTTTATACCTTTAACAATAGCATGAAGGACTTTTAACAAAACACAATAATAATATTATTTTCCTATAAGTAATTCGTATGACTGATAGCTTTCATAATACGTAGGAAAACAAAACTCATAAAAATTTGACTTTGGCTTTCTGGGCATTTTTTTTCTCCCTTCGTGTTTGTATATTAAACAAAAAAGAGCTAATCAGAATACGTGAGGAAAAGCTATCAATTTCCTGATGCTTTTTATCAATAAAAACAATTTAATAATCAAATGAAATAAAAAAATGGAAATGTATCGTTTAGCCTTTAATGAAAGCTCTTAAATAGGTAAAAAAAAAAAACGAAGGACGTATCGTGAATAAACGATTATTTCAAGTTATTACAAGGTTCTTTCATTGAAAATGTATACTTTTCGGTGAGTGGGTGAGAAGTGTTTATTTTTTTAATGAGCATGTCACGAAAAACTTCTTAATGACTCAATAATATTTACAATAAATGAAATTAGTTGCGATAACTTAATTTTATTTTATTACTTATTAAATAGCCTGATAACTATAAAATCACTAATGCCGGTTTAATTAATCACAATTTACAAAGCAATTTATTAAATAATAAATTTTAGAGTATGCCTCTACATAATAAATATTTAATTAGTATTATTAATATTTCCTTTTCACTACAAATAAATTAACTTAATTTAAAGAGTTTCGCGTTGAATTTTATTGATCACAAATAAATTTTTATAATATATTGCCAAACATTTTTTAAGTAAATATAACGATACTGTTTATGAATTGAAAGTTAGATTTGTTTTTTCTAAGTTCATTGCAATTATTATCAATTGAACAAAATTTCTTAAAACTGTGTTTGGATCTGAATAAAATATAATCCTAGTAAGAACTCTAGTCCAATAATTCATATTAAATATTTGAAATTATGATAAACAATTCTTTTTATTAAAAAAAAGTCATATTGCTATAATTTTATTTCCTCAAATATTTTTAATAAAGTTTTATTGCTTGTAATGATTGTCATTAATCATTACAAGTAATTTTACCTTCTAAAGATTAACTCACTAAAATTATCCTTTGTAATCAAAATACGTTATTCAAAATTATTCGTCGGTTTTTAATTGCTGGAAACCTTTCACTGTAAGTTTTTATTCAAAAATTCATAGTTTTCTCTACGGTTAATATACAAAATATCTCTTTATATTTTTTTAAAATTTTACTAATTTAAATTTGATTGAATCCACACATTGAATCAAATTATATATATATGTACATATATATATATATACATATATATATATATATATATTCTAATACTTTTTCAAATGAATTTATCTTTACTCTCTAGAATCTTTATTTAAAATCTTAGTGTAATCGCATATTAACAACTTATTATGTAAAACAAATATTTATTCATATGTTTGGCAAACGTGGAAATTCATTCCAGCAACTAAATGACCCAATTAAATATTGTGAACCAGAATATATGTACATGTGGGTATCAATATTTATGCGCATAAAAAAAAGAAAAGTGACTCACTGATTCATCACGACATCTCTGGAATTATTTGATTGAAATTTGGTAAGCATGTTCCTTTCGAGTAGAGATCCACCAAAAATGAGTTTTGTAGACATCGACTTCCAAGGGGGAGTTAACGAGCGTTATAGATAAAAATTCATGTTTTTGAATTATTGTATCTTCCAACCTGAAATATGGCGAGCATATTTCTTTCGATGGGTAGAGATCAACTTTGGGTAGGGAGTACGTGGACGTAAACGATAACTATACTTCCATTAGAATCACAAGTCCTGTCCTTTTTAAATCAAGAAGGGAGCACTATAAGAATATTTTTAATACAACCGAATGTTAATTCTAGGATTTGATATCGATAATTTATAATCAGTATATAACCTTACAGTATCATGAAATACCCAGCGAAGAGGGCAGCAAACGGCTAATAAATTAACATGAGTGCGTGTGTCTAAGAAATTGTATATAAAGAATTGCAGATAACGGCTAATACATTAACATTAGCGCCTGTGTGACTGTATATGTAAGTGTGTCTAAAGGATTGTGCATACAACTTTACGTATTATTATCAATATGTAAAAACAATTGAATCTGCATATGTATTGCATTTAAAGGTTTGAATGTTATTTTTTTAATCAGACGAGAATGCATTTATGAATTTAACCCGGAACTTCTCGCGCATGGTGTGTCATACCCACTGTCTAACTTTTTTCAACGCTCCTTCTAAACCTTTCTTGGAAAATGGATAGTTTCTCGTGTAGCTGACTTTAAGATCATATCCTTTGAGTGGCCTTCGCTTGTAAGCGAATTCTAAATATATATTTTTGGATACCGTTTCTTCGGTTATGTCATACCATGCGCGCGAATCACCGTTACAATTCTGAATGCATGAGCACGTTTTAAATCTTTCTTATGCTACGGCGTATTATTGTAGTTATGATGAAAAAATGTGATATTTAAGTAATTTAATGGATACATTATTTAATAGATATAGTACAACAGTATTTTCGGACATTTTCTTCGCGGTTATGATTATCAAGAATCAAATGATGAAGATTATAACAGCAAGTATGATTCATCCATTGAAATCGATCCAGATTTAGAAAAAGGGAGACACTGTTGAAAATAAATGTTTTTTTTTTTGTAGAGACACAAAAACATTTGAGAAGAACGTAATTTTAAAGGAGACAACTGGTACACATCTTATCCACTTTCAGATGAACTTTTGAAGAAAAAAAAACTATTGCTGGAATAAAATAAGAGAAAATCAAAAAGAAATTCCAAAATTTTTGAATTTAAAGAATAAAGAAGTTTACACCTATATGTTTAGTTTTAAAAAGATACAGATTAAAAGAAATTAAGATCCAGTGAAAACATCGCACTCACTCACGACGAGATTAAAGAAGTGTATAAACAATGTACTGAATACCCATATAAAAAGAACAGAAAAACTAAAGTTACGTGTGAAAAATGTAATAAACATATTGTATTTCCTACTTTTCTTCCTTTCCAACTTTTATATACAAATTTTACGGTAAAAACAGAATGTAAATACCGTTGGGTATGAGATACCTGCGCGAGAATTTTCGGTCGTTTTTCTCGCGCGAGTGATGCCGGGTTAATCTAGAACGAGAAAAATTTGCTCTAAAATATTTAGCGTGTAAACTATATAATGCATTGGAGTTAAAATATTTTTTCAAAAGAATTCGTCCGCATTAAAAAGTATTCCACAAGCAACTTTTTGATGAATTAATATTATTTACGAAAAATTTTCTTCTTTATATAATTTTAAACAATGTTATTAAAATCATGATGCAATAACATATAAAACAAAAAATATATATTTGTATTAAAAAAATACTCAACGTATGTTTTTTACTAGTACAAGAATGAAAAAAGGAATATCTAATTTGTGTACGCAGGCGTACTATATATTTCAAAAATAGTTTTATATTTACTCAAAAAAAAGTCTCGATCTCAAAATTAAACTGTAGTACTTTTAAACGAGCATTTAGTAAAATATTATAAATAAAAAAAATCTTTTAAAATTCCTAAAGATATAATGCGCGCACATATTTTATTTAGTGAATATGAAGTACCTATAGTACATTTATAAGTACACCCTAAGTACCTATAGTACACCCTAAGTACCTATAGTAAAAGCCCTATAGTACATTTATAAATAAAATTTTCATAAAGAAAATCCATTTAGAATTGTAGGTTGAAAATATTCTGACTGAGAGAAATAATGTTACTAAAATATTGATCTATTTAACAGACTGCATGAAAGATCTTTTTTTTAAAAGTCAAGAGTACGATAAACCCCGAAATACTTAACCAAATAACATTCACTTCTCGGATAAACATGAAGAAAACATTGAAAGATATATTGTCACAAATGTAAGTCTGAAATAAAATTTTTTTTTTACATGCAATCTTAATCTTATGTTTGAAATAAAATCAGATGTAGCAAAAAAATTATATAGATATGTAGCTTTTATTATTAATTTTGATATATAGATAAACATATTTAGTTATAAATTGAGTATTTTTTTCTTTATAAATAAGCGTATATATAAATAGAGCAAGGCAAATTTAAATACTGTTTTCTTCAAATTGAAGATAGCTCGACGAAACAAAATCTGAGAATTTAATATTTCTAACGTAAAAAAATGCTTTATAACCAAAGAAAATGATCGCAAAAGAAAAAAAAAAAGAAACGCTCTGTGCTCCTGAAACGTTTTTAGTTCTAAAAGTAAATGAACACATTAAAGCCAGAATTACAAGTATGATAAGATTATATGATCCCAGATTTTTAAAAAATAAAGTATTTATTTAAGATATTCTTTTCGTGTGCGTACATTAACAGTGATGCTATACTGTGTTGTTTAACTGATTTTCTAAATCCATTGCCAAGGATATTTAACTAATAAGATCTAAGTAGCCTCACAAACCGTTTTCAAGGAAGGTATTGTTCCCTTTCAATCAGATATCTGATAATTATCCCGATATTAATTTCAGAACATTTCTCTTCTTGATTTTGATCAAAATCAATTGATACGACGATGAAAATAAATACAAATAAAAAGGTGTCAAAATTAAATAGCAGAGGTTGTGAAAGATATATATTCTTAACATGGACCATGTTTCTTTGGGAACCAAACCGAAGAAATGTTTCGATGAAAATGATTCGATGTAAATTCTAAAAAAACAAAAAGCTTGCATAAAAAATAAGTGTTAATCTATCGATGGTGGGTTTCTTTTAGCTCACATTTTAACTACCATAAAGAGATAGCTGAATGCACACTATGATTATACATTTTCTAAGCAACCACAAGATCTTTGCTGTTATCTCACTTGGGCTGAAGACCATGTCTATTTTCCTTTTCGGAAACTCAGGAAAAAATTTTCCATATATAAATTTAAGATTGATGTTTACTGGCATCACCTAGCTATTTCTGCGCCTTTATTTCCATTAATATTTTTTTTAGTTTCTTTAAAATGCTTAATTTTCAAGAATCAAAGATCGTGACTACGTGAATTCCATTTCACTTCAGTAACGGAGAAGAAATCTTAAAAAATATTTATTTTACGGAAATTTTTATCACCTCATTCCACTTCGGCGATCGAGTGGAAAACATCTTTTTGATCTTGTATTCAAACAAGCATTTACTTACAAATGTTTTTCGAATGAATGCTTAAACATCACATTTCTTTTAGCGACAATTTTTAAGATACCTATCATACCTAAAGCGATGACTATCATGGGAAATTTTTTTAGCAACTCAACGAGTGCTGCAATATCGCGTCGAAAAAAAAAAATTAAAATTCGAATACTTTCGACATACATCAGCAACCAAAGGAAAAAACATACAGATTTCAGTGATTTTGTCAGCAGTATGTGTTAAATCATTTAGCGGGCGTTTAACGTAAATAAAAATTCTACTATCCATGCATGGATAGCTTTTGCAAAATGTTGGAGTTTATGTAATATTTCCTCACCCAGTTGATGCTAAATGCTGCATCTCGTTTCAGACCAGCAAAAGCTATTTACAGCAACCACATTTCGTTCTACTACAAAAAAATTTAAATATTCGCAAAAGTAATCGATTACAGGAAGTCAACAACTTATTTTTAGATTATGACTCAAAATCATGCAGATGGAGAAAATAGAAAGGAAAAACTATTCACATATCAATATTTTATTAAGATAATTAACATTTTTTTCAAGAAAAATGAAAGATATATATAATTTCATAGTTATGCACATTTCCACGCATTCTTTCTGTTTGATTAGTCAGTCTTTCAAATAAGGAGCAACTTTTTTTAAACTTATGTGTGACACTAAATTCTTCAGAATTTTCTTGAGAACAAATACAACTTTTCTTGCTATTTCTTCTAAAAAAAATAAATCATTCTAGTAACGGAAACCATTGACAAAAATTTCCAGAATAATACGCTTTCTAAAAAAAAAAAGAAATATTTTCCTTTCTGTTTTTTTAAGATAGAGAGCATTGAACTTGATTTTTAAAAATGTAACAAAATGCACATATCCGAATTTTTAACTCTTACATTTGCTTTTACATAACAATGAGCAAAAAGAATAAAATTGTTACAAAAAGTTATTAAAGACTTTCCAATAAATAAACATGTAATAATCACATCTATATGGTGCCGCCCTAAAAAGCGATACCAGTTCCCGGTGAATATACTAGGTCTGCAATGGTAAATACCAATCTGCAGCCCCATTGGAAATGAAATGTAATGATCAAACCAAGCTCATAAGAAGAATAAATTTCATTATGAAACAATAAAATATCGTCAGAATTTACTAAAAGAACTTGATGACATATTAGTTGTTCTGCAAGTTTATTCTTATAAGAATCAGTTTAGCCATGATGTAATCTTTACAGTCATTAATAAATTAATTTGTGAATATAAGAATAATTTTTACGTGATCTTTTCATTGAAAATCGAATTTTAAAAAAATACACCTACCATAAAATCCGACGTATAACGCGCACTTTCAACACAAAAAATGAGATCGAAATTTACGGGTGCTGGTTATGCGCCAGGTATAAAAAGGATAGCTTTAAAAATAAAAAAAAAGATGAGTGCTCAAAGAAATTAGACTTCCGCATACATCGAAAAACGCATTTAAAGATATGACATTCCTTATGAGCTTAAAGGGTTGTAGTTCTAGACGTATACTAATTTTTTTCTAAAGCTTGGGATAGTACCTCGAATAAATGACTTCAAAACATAAGAGCATTGTGCACATACATTTCAGGGTACTTCGTACAAAAAGAGGGTGCGCATTATACGGCGAATATACCTAAAAAATAAAAATTGCAGCTTGAAAGTCTGGTGCGTGTCATACGGCGGTACGCGTTATACGCTGGATTTCACGGTAAGTTAAATAGCGTGCAAAGGAAATATTACTTTCTACAGTAAATATAGTTTATTGACGAGAAGAATTCTTGTAATTTTTGTGAGAAACGCGTTTTCGGAATTCTGTATTATGGTAAAAAAAATGATCCCCAGAATTTATTGCTATTTTTTTTAAAATGTTAATCATGAAAATAAGAACATTGGTTTTTGAAACAATTTTCCTTAGTTTATTTCCGGTTAAGAAAAACAATAATACAAAAAAAAAAAACTTTTTAACAATAACTTTTATAAAAATTCTTATTTTTCAAAAGAATAACTTAGATTCATAAATATATAAAATTTGTTTCATAAAAAGAACTTGGCGTACAATAAAATGATTATGTATAGCTAATCCGAAGAATGTACTTCAAATATTTATAAATAAAGAACGTAACTTTTAAATTACACATTTTTTTAACATAGTATTGTAATAAAATTGCTGTAAAAAATTACAAATGTTTGTAAAATTATTCTCCGGAAAATATCCATTCCGAGGAAAAAAATAGTTTGCTATAAGTTTTCTTTATCTACAACGGAATTTTTTTTTGGAAGAAAAGTTTTTAACCATCTCTTTTTTATCTGCATTATTTATCTACATCGCCATTGACATATCCATGAAAATTTGGAAGAAAGAGTTAAGGCGTGGATATAGAAATAGCGTGCAAAGAAATATCTACAGAATAATTGCGAGAAAAGAAATGTGAGAAAGCGGAAGTTATAATACAGAAATGCATGATAAAAGAATTTCCTTAGTTTATTTCCGGTTAAGAAAACAATAATACAAAAAAAAAACTTTTTAACAAAACTTTATAAAAATTCTTATTTTTCAAAAATAACTTAGATTCATAAATATATAAAATTTGTTTCATAAAAGAACTTGGCGTACAATAAAAGATTATGTATAGCTAATCCGAAAATGTACTTCAAATATTTATAAATAAAGAACGTAACTTTAAATTACACATTTTTTAACATAGTATTGTAATAAAATTGCTGTAAAGAATTACAAATGTTTGTAAAATTATTCTCCGGAAAATATCCATTCCGAGGAAAAAAATAGTTTGCTATAAGTTTTCTTTATCTACAACGGAATTTTTTTTTGGAAGAAAAGTTTTTAACCATCTCTTCCTGATTATTATCCTCGCATTGAACCATGAAATTGGAAAAAGAAAGGGGAAAAAAATGCCTCGTGCGCAAGAAAGAGCGATAACAGCGCGAGCAAACCGGAAATCCGAAACATCATAGTCCATGAAAATATTTCAAAGAAGATACTCTTTCATTTGATGAAAAAATATCCTTAGACTGACCGGATATGATGATAGAAGGCTGACGCAGACTTTGTACATAATTTCAAGGACATCATTTGCGCGGAACATAAAGTAAATATATATAACAATAAATAGCAAAGAAGTTTATTTTTAACAAGCGTATAAAAGTATATTCAACTCTTAAAAATAAATTTAGATGGAATTAATAGTTAATAAACATATATTGTGAAGGATACTTTAAAATCCAAGATTATAATGAAAATGTTATTAAGAAAAAAATGTATTAAGTAGTTAAACTGTAATTCTCGAAATACTTAATATATTAAAATAATAGATAAAGTAATTAAGATGAGACAGTGTTATAATAAGTTGAGTTAATATAATAGAAGTTATGAACATATTTTGCGTGACAAAATTCTGTTTGCAAAAAAATTAATGTAAGAATTATAGAAAACGTGAGCAGACATGAGGAAAATGATAATCCCACATTCTGTCAAGTGTTTTCTCATCAAATACAAAATGAATAGCAAAAAATAAAATATTCATCAGGAATAAATGTCATCGAATTTGAAACAAAAGATGCGTAATTTAAACAAGAAATGTTTTCACCCATTTAAATTTTCAAAATTATCCATGTTTTCCATTATCGTGTATGGTATAAATATGTTAAGTATAATCGAAATTTCATGACATTAGTACTTTAGTTATACTACAACACACATGATAATTAAAACAAGATATCAATCATTGGCACGGCCAAGTAATTTTAGCGCGTTTTTCGCATGTTGTATTTTACAATAATGCAACTAATGAACTTTTTACTAACAGAAAGTAGTGTGTGTGTGTTGTGTACTGTACCACTCCTCTAAATGTACTACTATTGAGCTGAAAAGAAATAATGACACAAATCTGTATCAGCTCTATAAAAAAGCAACAAAAAAAAAAAATTTTTTTTACAGAAGCTACAGAAACCCGGACAAGGTGACTTAACTCCTTGTCCAGGCATAAAACTCGCTTCTATGTATTTATTCTTTTAAGTTTAACAAGGAAAAGTATATACAATTAATAATAACTTAACTACTACATTACTTAAAGTTAAAAGCTTAACTAACAAAGGCTTATGGTATGAAAAGAATGACTCGTATACGTAAACACTGATGGTGTAATTCCGGGGTGGGCATTACGTCGATCGCGATCGACCGGTGGACCGCTAAGACATTTTTGTGTGACCGCCTGAAGATTTTAGCAGTTAGTAATTATATACGGAAAATTTAAGATTGGCTGACAATACGCAGACTAAGTCTTCTACTGATTATAACAACACAAACTAACTTAAGATGAAAATGTTTTATTTCTTAATGTATTTCGAATTGTTTCATAATAAATGCATCATTTGATATAATTTTATTTGTGGCTATTATTAATAAGTTTGTATCTTGCGTTTTGCTTTAAACGCGTCTTTAGAAGTGTTTTTTTTTTAATTTTTGTTTTGTAGGTAAGTATACATATTCCGTATTTTTATTATTAAGTTACGATAATAACTTTTTCCTTACCTCACCACACCTACGACATTGGGCAGTGGCGCACACAATAATTTGTGAAGGGGGGATGGGGTCGAGAAGATCTACGATTCTCGTATCATACCCCAATACGAAGCAAAACAATTTTTTTTTTATTATTATTTTGTCGATTGTCGGGAACAAAGAACAGCAAAAAATAAATTACTGAATAAATAATTAACATAAATTGATAAAAAATTACTAATAACAAATACTTAATTACATTTTACGTTCTATATACATGATATAATAATGAATCGGAAAAAAAAATCAAAGGCTATGAGGGAGGGTCCGGGCCTGTGGACCCCTCCCCCACCCTTGTGTGCGTCACTAACACTGGGTGGACCGCAATACCTTGAAAAAATTCGAAGTAGACCGCATCCTGGAAAAGTCTGCCCACCCCTGGTGTAGTCAGTCAATTTTCCAAAGATTGCTTCGAAAGTGGTGCGAGAATCAGTTGTTGGTTCAGGTGGTGATAGCATGTCGAGGTCAAATTTCGTTTTCAAATATGTTCTTAATGTACCGTTTTCATTATATATAGTCAAATCTTTGTCATTGAAATCTCCGCACAAGATCACATTTAAACTAGTAAACCAGATGGCGTGTTGATGTAAGAAGTTTTCGAAGAATTCCCAGTCAGATTTTGGGTTGCGATATAAATTGATCATATTGATTCCTTTGTAGGTGCATATTCCTCCAAAATTTAGGTAGATTTTTTTTAAAAAAACTTTTTGAAACAATAAATTTACTAGGTAAAATTTGAGAAAATTTTGTTATAAACTAGCGAAATTCAGGAAAATTTGTAGGAAAATTCGGGAAAACTATGGGAAAATTTAAATATGATTTGGCTCATCTAGGGCACAAATGCGACCAAATGCCGAAAACCCGATGTCAATTGGTTGCTTATTGGCTGAGAAAAAGGTACGACAAAATATGGAACAAAGACGAAATTTGCGTCCTAATAGCGCTTTTGTTCCACTACGTGAAAAACGCGCTAAAAATTACACAAAGAAATATTCATATGGAATTTATTATTATTCTGTACAAGTGCCATATTCTTATCAAATGACTCGAAAATATCTTTAGAAAAATTGCTGCCTCAAAAAAATGTATGATCAATATTTAGGGCATGCTATTCCGTCAAAATTGCTGACACATCCCAATAATTAGTGTTTTGTACATTAATATTAGGTATTAAAAGCATTTATTCATTGACCTATTCTTTAGATTAGCTTGCATAACATAAAAACGATCCTCTGTTTATTAAACACATGCAAAAGAAAGATCTTAATTCAAATGAAAGCTCCTTAAAAAGAGCGATTCGAAGCGTTTCTTTCGAAAATATTGTTAAAAAAGTCAGACAAATTAATTATTAAAGCTTTACTTATTACTAAAAAACATACACGAGTATAAAGCAGGGGCGTTTCGTGCACTCCCGCATTGCAGGGAAAGCAGGGTTCTAGGGGGCCCAAAACCTGACTTTGCAGGGGGCCCCAAATGTTCTCCGTTACGCCACAGGTATAAAGACAAATTTCAAGATCACATGCATTTGTGTGTTCAACAACAATCATAAATGTGCAAGTAAAGCGAGTATTGAAACAAGTAATTCAGTTTGAAAAAGAAAGAAAATAGTAATGATTCAATCGAAAGAGGAAGTAAGTTAATGATGACTTATATATTTTGCTTAATGCAGTCTCTCTTTTATCACACAAAAGAAAAAAAATTCTTCTCACTTTTAGTAACTATTTAACAATCACGATTTCTAAAAATACTTAGAATTCGCTTAAACTTTTCAGTGAAAAAATGTATCAAATAATTTACTAAAAAGCATTTTGTATAAGCCATGGTTTTTTGCTTTTATGCATTCAACACAACACTAATAATTTTATATTATAAAATTTTTCTTAAAATTGAATGAATTTAAATTTTAAAAGATAGTTAATAATGAAAAAATAAAAGATATTTGTATAATATTCAGATTGGGAAGTATCTCTTATAATTTCTTTACCCGTGTGTATGGATACAGCTCTATAAAGTGTTCTGTGCTTACCCAAACATATTTTTGCATACTTCCTTAATATTTTAAGATGAAAATATTCTAATCAGAATGTATATTTAACAGATAAGTGTTTTGAGATATTACTTCAACAAAATCCAAAGCTGACGTATGGAAGGATAAAATTCTTGCGATTCTTAAAACTTAACACAACATAAATTTTCAAGCAGAATGGTGTAAATATTTAGATAGCTGAATGTCACCTCAAAATCTCGTTTTCTTGTTTACAGTATTGTTCCTTAATAGTTAAAATTATTTTTCAATAGCCCACTCCACAGCGCAATATCATTAATCCAGCTAAATACAGACTGGTTAATTTTTTTATTTTCCTTTCCTTTTTAAAACATACTTGTAACTGAAGAATCAACACACAAATGAATACCCATATTTTATTTTTAAATCATTGGGTGTGTTTTAATATTATTTTGGACTGCTTTAATAATAATAATATATTGGAAAATTCAATAGTCTTGAAGATCATAAATTGCAATTTATTGTAGCTTAAGAACTTGCACAAGGCCTGTTAAGAAATTCTTACTAGGTACAGTATGTTTATTAATGTAAATTTTTTATGAATTAAAGCAATGAATTACCAGTTTGACTTGAAAAACTCTAAAATACTTTGATCATAGAATGCCTTTAATATTCTATTTCTGTATTATTACGCTTCACGGAGAGTTTATTTTAAATTGAAACATTATTCACACAAGGGAATAATACAAAATTAATTTAAGTTTTCGTTTTATTTTTCTGTGTAAAAAAATTTTAAGAAATTGAACTAATAAATTATTCATAAAAAATGCCCATTGTTGTTACCCATTCTTATTAAAGCTTAAAAAACATTCGGTCTTTCCCAGAGGTATTTTTTTTAATTTATCAATGATTCTCTCGTTACTGATATTCAGAGACATATATAACAGCTGTATAATTAACTTTGACAAAATTCGCGTATTTGATTAATATACTTATTCCTTATATAAAATTCCGAAATATTGCAGCAAAAAAAACCCCGCCAAATCATTTTTTTTTCAATTGACTATATATCATATCTTGTATATGTATTACGGAATTCCCCGCCCATACGAATATCTTGTAGGATGTCAAACTCAAAGGCTAACTTGGGCCAAACAAACAAGGTTTACCTCTAGGAGGACCGCAAAAAAAAAATCAATATTTATAGAAACGTAGGATTATTTCGAATAATACATTATAATAAACAAATATAAAAGAATAAAAACAAATTAATGTTTTCGTCCTGGCATTGGCATCTCTTCTCTGCTATTTTTCCTATTTCGCGAGATTTTTTAAAATTTTATTCTATATCATTGTGTGCTGATATATTGGCCAGGCAGCAAAAATGTCCGTTGTGGACCTCTTACGGCCCATAGGCCGCGAGTGTGACACCCCTGCTGTAAACAGACAAGAAAAATACGCTTTCCTTCGTTTCCAGTAGTAATAACCAGAAATACTTTTATATTTAATTCAGCTTCTTGTATGAAATTCAATTTAAAAAATCTAAAAAACTTCCCAAAAGCAACTTTTATTTACGCTTAGTGTGTATATAACCACACAAGCTGATAAATCTGGGTTAAAAAAAATGGAAACTTGATTTGCTAAATAACTTAAGTGGATTTAAGTATTTATATTGTTGCTTATTACTATTATTTAATTTCTAGATTATGATCGTAGAATTAATATTCAAGGAACAGGAACGACAGGAAATTTGAAAACCTTGTTTTATACAAAGCGAAATAGTAAGTATAATCTATTACGCATTCAGGTTTTGCTTAAGGAATTCTTAACTAATTAAAACGAATTAATCATCTACATAATATGATAAATAAAAGTTTACATGCAGAGAATTTTGCGGCCCTTGTATTTTCCTTTTCCACTTGTATAGTTACAAAACAACTGTCTGCTAACGATGTAAAGCTAAAAGAAATCCGTATCATAGTATAAATCAAGTAATAGTGTATTAGTGACTTATATTAATGGATTGGTCAAACTATACGGAATATGATATTCATTTAAATTTCATGTCGTTGGGCTATTATTAGAATAAAAGGATGTAACGAATTCTTTTTCGTTGAAAAATGCCCTATTTTATTTTAAAAAAGGGGTTTATTGTTTGGCCCATCAATAGCTCAGTTTAAATTAAAAAACTCATCCCAGCACCCCCAAACTCAAAAAGCACCCCAATCGCTGATCATATTTCACCTCTCTACATTTGTGAAGCGATCACAGCTTCTTACAAGCGGCGAGGCACTCAACATTTATACTTTCAATAGGGAAGTGTTAGACTTCATTAAAAATTTCATTTTTAAATAAACAGAGAGTGCCATGGGCCCAAAACACTTGAAACAATCTGGATTATATATTTACGTGATCAATACAACTTTTAAAGTTGCTTTCGAAAGAGCAAATTAGTGTGTAGCTAGTTAATTTCTTAAAAAATTTTAAAATTACAATTACCTTATATTAGGTTGCAAAAGTTAATTAATATTTAGAAGATAAAATATGCCATTTATGTAGTCTCCTTTATTTCGTGATACTTTATTTATAATAAAATATTGCTTTTTTACATACTAATTACTATGTAAATTAGTCCATTTGAAATAATTTATATTTATATTCTAATTTATTTCGAAACGCAAAAGAACACTTGAGCTCATACAGAATTAAAACAATTTATTATAACTTTCTTAAAGTTTATTGTAATACAGAATCGGGAGAAAATTGGATTAATTTTGTAAAAAGTGAAATAATTTATTTTATTTGATCCCACCTTTATAGCATTTAAACCACCCAACATAATGAAATAATATCCCATCATTTGGTGTATTTATTTGTAAAATACTATGTCTCAAGGAGATTATTTGTTATTGATATGTTAAGACCTTAATTAAATGTATAAAAACAGAGCGAGGTAGATATCAATTAAACACTTGCCGTAGGTGAAAGAGAGAGAAAAATGCTTTATCCTTTCTAGATATGAAAAGAAGTCTAAATTGCTTTTTTCAATTTGCTGTTCTGACAAACATCCATCATTTTTCGAACAAAACACCAAGTTTCCTGATTTAGCTGACATTCACCGCAATAACTGAACCTGCTACACAATAACTGGAGTATGAAATCCCATGTCAAGAGCAACACACAGATTTAAAAAAAGCAGTCACAGCTTTGCACCACTGGGTCAAACTGTTTGTTTACGTAACATCGCTGTTGCGAACTACAGTGCTAAAAAAAATTTAATGCTTCTTGAGTGGATTCTTTGTGGATTCATTATCTTAAATATATATATAATTCTAAAGTGGACTTTGATGCGAAATGCCTAAAATTTGTTCTTTTTTTAAAAATAAATCAGTTTATTATATATTTTGTTCGTCCTCAGGTAGGATTCACATCAGCAAGAATCTTCCAGATGAAATCCATCGAAGCGTGTCCATTTCTACACTTATCTTGACAGGAAATCGGGGTTAGTTTAAAAATGGAACACATGATGGAACTATCGCAATGAATCAGTGGATTGATTAAAATGAAAGTGAAATCCAATTGTTAGCAATTCTTTAAGCTATTATGCAAGTTCAGAAAAGCTTAGTATGTTAAGTATAAATACTTTTTATTTGCAATTTTTTTTTTTACATGTTTTTGTGTATGGTAAGAAAATTATTTAAGGTACAGAAGCGCGCATCCAAAGTATTTCAGAGCGATATTTTTTTTTTTTTTCGTAAAGCGTTTGTAAAAAAAGAAAAGCTTTAAAAATATGTACCGTAAAATCCGGCGTATAACGCTCACTTTTAACACAAAATTAAGATTGAAATTTACGAGTGCGCTGTATACTTTGGGTATAAAAATGAAAGCTTTAAAAAGAATTCTTTAAAAGAAATGACATTTCTTATTAACTTGAAGGGTTGTAGTTGTAGACTTATACCCGTATTTATTCGAACCTAAGCCGCCACTGATTCTAAGTCACTCCCCAAACTTTCAATACGTTTTTGAAAAAAAAATAGAAAATAATTTCAAACAGTTTTTCAATATACGAAATTTAAAATGCGAATTAGTAACAAGTGAATAATTAATTTAAAATATATGCTTGAATCTGTAATTGCTGTAACCGTCAGTATCATGTTCAATGTCACCCATCCAAGTTTTTTCCTCCTTCGATTCCAAGCCGTACCCTATTTTCAGTAGCATTAACATTGGGAAAAAAGTACGACTTAGATTCGAAAAAATCCGATATTTTTTTCCAGAGCTTGGAAAAATATCTCAAATAGAATACTTCAAAACATAAGAGCATTGCACACGTACGTTTCAGGCTTCTTCGTAAAAAAATGGGGACACGTTACACGGCGAATATACCTAAAAACTAAAAATTGCCACTTGGAAGTATAGGTGCGCGTTATACGTAGGATTTTACGATAAATTATGTTCCAACATTACATACTATTACTAACCAACTCCCACACTTAATTGTAAGCCCCTTATTCAAATAAACTGCGCTACAGAAAAAAATTAAAAAGTTAAAACTTGAAATATAGTTTTTTGGGGCTTGATTCTTTTTTATTTATATATGAAACAAGTCGTGAGAGGGGAAATTCTCGCAACAATCTGTATAAAAACGAGTTGGGAATTAAGTAACATGTATACGACAATTGCAAGTAAATTTTATAATAAAAACGTACAATATATTGTCGAATGTTTGAAATCAATCTGCATCAAACTTTTTCGTATTTTTGAGATGTAAATTTTCTTGAAAAATAACTCTAAGAAAAAAAAATTATACTAATATTTTGGATGCAATATGTCAAACCCATGCATACTTCTAAAAATTTACAAACATTTTTGTTTGACTTTCAAACTATACCAAAAATGAAAACATTTTACAATCAGGCAATGTTTCAGATTAATTTTAATATGTCCAGGTACTAGATTCAGATATTAATTAATTAAATCTTTTTTCCCAATAAACGTATTAAAGTTTGAAAGAAATAACAAAAGCAAGTATCTATTTTTGGAAAGTAGAATAAAAAAATATAGTTGGAGGAAACTAAATTTATTTTGCATAATTAAGAATTAAAAAAAAGTCAACCTAAAAACAAACTCAGTGTATCACTACAAGCTTCAGTTACCAAATAAAATGAAGAGTAATTTTTTTCTTTCATTCACAATTAAACTCAGCTAAAGATAAAGAAAAACTAAAAGAATGGTACTATTTCAGTAAGTTAGGGGAATAATGAACGTATATAAATGGGTTTTCTGAGAAAAAAAATCAAAAGAATAAAATTATACAAGATATTTCGATAAGAAATAAAAGCAAACCTTATAAAGTATTTCAAAATGAATGTAAGTATACTTAATACATTATAAAATAGGCTTCGACATTTTGCTTATAAGGCAGTGCTTCTCAAACTTTCAATATATGTGGCCCAATTTTCAATCATAACTTTCATCGCACCCTTCTCCCATACAATAACAATGTATTCAATGCAATAAAAATGTACTTTGACTCTAAAGCTACAATAGGCCTGACTTATAAACCATACAAATTATCCAGATAATATTAAATTTTGTTAAAGTTTCTTTTAAGTAATAGATATTTTAAATTAATTTTTAGTAATGGGATTATTAGTTTGCTTTTCCTTTCTAATTTTTAAATTGATAAATAAGTGATTAAAAATTTTAATTTTAATTTAAAAGATATGTTTGCAATAATATCAAAGACAAACTAGCTCGCATGTACGATTTCAAAGAATTAATTTGAATGGTTGAAAATATTAAATACAAAAGAGATAAATTATTTTTAATAAATAAGAAGGAAAATTTTTATTTATAAAAAACAGAATGTTACAATAAAAATTTTTAAAAAATGTTAATTTATGTAAGGGATTTTTGAGGAAAAAATTTTTAAAAATTTTTAATAAATTATAAAGTTATCTTATTTAAAACAAAGAATAAAGAATTTAAAATATCATTTGATCATTAATAAAGTAAATTTATAGTAACCTAGATGGATTTGGTTTATTGCATCCGAAGCATTAAAAATACTTTTCAAAAATTAATATGATGTAGTTATTTTTATTTGCAATATACAACGAAATCAAAATGCCAATTAATAGTTACTAAAATAAATTTGATAACCTGGATACATTTGTTTTATTGAATATAAAAACATCAAAAACAATTCTCGGAATTTAAAGCACGCATTTACTTTCACACAAGAATAGTTTTAAATAAAGACAGGAATATTTTTTCTAAATCTAATCATTTTTTATTTTTTTACTAGCATTGTTTCTCAAAATATCTTATCGTCCACATCATTGATCTCTGTTCGATTTATTGAATTTGTGTGTGTTTTAATTATTAGTTATTCTTACATTTTCATTTTGAGAACAAACATTCCGATAAATAAAGGAAATGGCATATAAATACAAAATTATCGAAGTATTTGATTTTCTGTGGAATTCAATGAAAGCCGTACAAAGTCGAGGTGGAATCAGTGAAGTATGAAGCGGAAAGTGATTGTAAAGCTTCCAAACTATCAATCAATATGCCGGCATAGTACTAAACGATCCATTCTGTCATAAAACAAAATTAAATTCTAATCAAGAGACAACGCCGGTTGATAAAGCCTTTGTCAAAAAGTTATTTTTCTACTTCCGAAACCACGAGTCGTAAATAAATAATGAGCGAAAATTATCCGAGTAACAGTCCGTTGAGTTCTAATTAAGAGCATTTGCTCAATCTGACCTTCAGAAGAAACTTTAAGAATATTGTGAAAATCTTTCGTGCTTAATTGAAGAACATCTGAATGGCATTCGGTGAGCTGCGGTTTGTTGCAGTAAAAATTAACACGAAAGAATTGAGTACCCTTTGAAAAGGAGAGTAACGATGGGTGTGCCATGGTATCGTGTTAATTTGTCTCTTTCTAGATAATTTAAAGTTCATTTGATCAAGGCAAAAGTAATAATTTCCTCATTTTATGAATGAGAATGTTTCCATTCTTTAGTTATATTACTATTTTCGCAAGGAACTTTGTAAGTAGCGCTATTAAACTATTGTAGAGTTATTAAGTTTCCATTTAATTGATATTAATGGCACAGATGAAACAAATTACCGATGGCTTGTTTTTGTCAAAAAAAAGTGTAATGATTCTTTTTGGAATCTTAAATAATTATTTAACATTTATTTAAACAAGGGGTGAGTAAATAGCGGCCCACCAAGACATTCAGAAAATTCACTTTGAATCGAGATTTCTTTCCCATGCGCGATCAAAGATTTTTTTGGTCTTGTATTTTTTCACAATAAGGAAAACGGAATTCCTTTTTTAGAAAAACAAAGTACCTAAAAGTGTTTCTGCAAAGAGATCATATGCAGAGTTTGGTGAACAAGGTCACAAGATCTTAGTATTTTTAAAAAATTGAGTCTAAATTCATTTTGCTCTGTTATCGCGGTTTTTACACCTGTGCGGATATTGATACGGCACCTGAGGAACTACAGCCTTAACTTACTGACCTGCAGTCAAATCACAATGGGAAGGAAATGCTTTATGCTGTGACACTGATTTTCACAAATCTTTGCCAGCTGAAAAATTTCCATGTACGAAGAATTCTTTGTATTTTTTTCGATTTTAAAAGATTCGAAGAGAATAAAATTAAAGATTCTTTTTTCTACTCAACATCTATTTTGGGGATTAATTCCTAAAGAATTTATCTAAAGAAAAAAAAACACAACTTTTATTGACGTACAACGAATGTTCGAACTTTGGCTTTCCTCAATTTTGGGATCTGTATCAATACTATCGATAATATTAATACCATGAAAGTTCAATATAGTACTGCAAAAAATCATTTTACTTTAGATATTCGATAAAAAAATTGCATTGATGATGTTTCATTAATATTGATAGATAATCAATGTTTAAGGTATAAGCCACTCTTAATTTTTATTCAAAAAAGGAGAATAAATGTTCCCTGCTAATTTCTCCAATGATTCTGAAAACAGCAAGAGCTTTCGTTCTGGAATACTAATCCCTAAAGGATTGTGAAAAGGTTGTTTGATGATATTTCTATAAGAAATTTACAGTTCCCCTCTATTAAACACCGACATCATAACCAAGATAAAACTAAGCTTCATTATGTGCCGATGTCACTTTTAAATGTGTTATTGCCTTATACTCTGCTGGTCATTAAATTCGTATTACAACACAAGTGAACAGTATTAAATCTTTTTAATACTCTAATAGATAAACTCTTTAGGTGTTCTTATTTTGAATAAAAATATTTTTGTCCGACGAATTTTTTTTAAAATTCTGATAAAGGTTAACAGTTAATTGATACGCATCAAATAGAGGGCTTCATAAATAAAAAGGGATAAAACAATTATTCTAATTTGTTTCATGATTGTTTAGCAAACTCGAATCATTTCTGTAGCTGAATGAGTATTATTTAGAGACATGATTTATGTAATTTTTAGAGGTAATTGTGGTCTTCTGTTGCTAGCTTTCTTCACTAGGAGGTGAAGGGGAGGAGAAAATGGAAAAATATTTGCTTTTGTTATTGATGCGTCCGTTGCAGACCCGCATATATCCTCTTTCTTATTCTCAAACAGTCAACCGAGTAGGATAATTTGCACAAAGCTTCCTGCAGCTTCTCCTACTTGGAGCTTTCTTTAATAACTCAATAGCCCCAGGGGAGTGATCTCTCCCATATGAAAAACTCTAACAGAATCACATTAAATGTTTTCGGGGTGTGCCAAATTATGTTTCATGGATTCCAGTAGCCACTTTATTGAGACTTACAAAAAATACACATTAAGATTTATGATTCAGTAATTTATATACATTTTGTTCCATCCAATTTTCTGATATTATTTCCTTACTCTTATACTTACTCGCAAGAACACCGAGGCATTTATGGCAAGTAATTTGTTGATTACAGAGTGGTTAAAATGGTATAGAAATTTTTCTAAGAGTGGGATTTCGAACTACAATAATATACGACTGCTTTATGAAAGACAAAGCCATAAATTTAAAGTTATTTGATCTCTTAATATCCTCAATAACTTATCGCAAATCACTTTTTTATATCCCGATCTCTTTCCAGAAGTGGCCTATCACTTGCGTCTAATGATGCATTGTTTGAAGAAGCTGAGGCATAGCTTCTCATAGGCAACAAAAAACAATATCAAGTGTTATTCAACCTGGCATGACGAATCTATTTTTGTTGTTCAGTGATGCTGTGTAGAATAAGCACATCGGAGTAGTTGTCAATAGCTTATTATTTTTCCTTTGTAATTGTTTTGTTCGATATTGTTTTTTTATGCTTTGGTTGCTTTGTTTTTCTCTTCTTATTTTTGTGCTGCGATATATATGGATGAAATAAGATTTCGCGGAAATTAAAATCTTTTAGTGGGAGAATCCTTTTTCGTTGTTGCAGTCGTTGACAGGGTGGGACCTTGTAATTTTAGTTGCATATTTATTGATTTAAGGTAAACAGGTAGGGCGGCGACACAAGAAGCACATCACAAACACGCGTGGTTATAGGATAGTTCAGAAAAGCATTTGTTTTTCGGAGATCTCTTAGCTTTTATAGTTTTTCGGCCAGAAGCTTTTAGAATTATAGGATTTCCGGCAAAGACTTCTGCGATAGGACAGAATAAGCGGATGAGGCAATAATACATCACCTAGTTCTGAAAAACGCGAATGTGGCCGTTTCTTAGGAGATAAGGTTGTAGTTAACGATACATTTCCCATTAGGTGGGTAAACTAAAAATAAACTATATCATGTGAAGTCTTGGAGGGCCCAAGACCATTATGAAACAAACACATGATCAAACACTTTGGAAATTTACTTGTAGGAAAAGGCTTATAGCTGGAATTTAATTCGAAAGAAAATTTCAGCATTTGTTTCACATTATATATTTTGATTCTAAATACTAAAACCTTATATAATTTGTATTTAAAATATTAATTGATTTTTAACATTGAAAGGGAAACCGACAGTGCGAGAGATGTCCCAAAGTGATCAGACACCAATGCATTTTGGAATAAATTCAATAATATTACCATTCGATACTTTTTTAAGCTTTTCATTATATCTAACATATTGTACATAACATATTACATTATTTATATTAGGTATATTAAGTTTCAAATACCGTTTGTTTTTCCTTTCCTTGTTTATTTCAAAAATGGTTTTATTCAGTATCATAAATGACTAGAAGTCGTAATGCAATAACGAATGGTGTTAGAAAATGTACCAAGTGTTTTTGAAGTTACTTTTGAGTGCGCAGTAACGAATTCTAAGTAAATACGTGTATCTTTTCACAAAAAAGATACTCATCTTTATTAAAGTACTCCAAGAAAAATATTTCAAATAAAGAAGTGCGCCGACTTCTTAAAGAGAAAAAGTTTTATGTGTGTTTTTGTTATAAACATATAAATGAACAAAATATGTGATATTGCTCAGAATTTTTTCAGATTTAGAACAAGGACTTATGTTATACAGTTAATGCAATTCTTTTCTACATGTTTCTTCTCATATTTTTCTCACGAATACTTTGAACGTATGCAAAATTGTCTCGTCAACACTTTATCCTACGTAATTTCGGAAAATGAATAATCTAACATATAGAACCGGTTATTTTCTTTGCAGGTTCTCGTTGTTTTAACGATTCCTTTCGAAATAATTAGATTTAAAAAATATTTAACATACTTTTAATCTAAATATATATATATATATATAGTAGCATATCAATTATAGAATACACACCTGTGTGTGTCGCAAGAGAAAGAGCTAATGTGTTAAACCCTTAATATATACACTTCTAAAGAATCTAATTTGAATACTTTTTAAAATTTTATTAAGGTATCCGACTACCCTAAAATTGTGAATTTTGCCAGAATTTGACAAAAATTTTTTTATGATTTTATTTTATAGGCCATCTTATTACCTTTATAAAAATACCAAGTTTATTATTTTCTGTTCACTAGAACAAAAACCACAAGTGTTTTAGTAAAAGCAGATGCCATCACTTAAGCAAGATGTAGAAAGCGTTTTACTTGAAATGTGCTTTTTTGAAAATACTCAAACGGGGCCAGCGATTGCTAAAAAAGTTTTCAAAATAATTAACTGAAATTTTTTGTGTATATTCTGTATAATAGTTAAAGTGTTTTAACCTTCAGATTTATCAATTACTATTTTATTACAAAATGTACAGTCCCTTATGTGAATATAATCACTGTTTTTTAAGCTATTTCATATAACTAAGATAAAGTGCTCTAGTTTTTCTAAAAATTAAAATATCTCTTATCTTGCAGGTCATTTCAAAACTGAATAGCATAGAAACACATCAGAATGGAAAAATTGAAAATCTGTTCATAAACTTTTGGTATAGAATGGGCCGTGTTTATGTTATTTTTTGTCAATTTTTGCTCATTTTTTTCCATTTTAGTTATAATAATTTCTTTTCTATTCTTAATTTTAGCATATTTTTCCTTAAAATGTACTAAACAAATCTAAAAACAACAACAAAATCCCCATATCTCCATTTTAAAAAAAAAAGTTGTCGCAAGTAGTCGGATACCTTAAGATATAAGGAAAAACTCTGCCAATGTAGTTGAATTTCATAAAGAACTTTGGGGTTGATACTGATAAACAAGATTATATTTCATTACTATAGTCCCCAGGGTAAGATATTTCCAGTTATTCCGTGCTTAACATAAAATAATTTTTTTTTAAATATATAAATAAGCATTTTGAATAAAGGTTTTCTCTATCAGCTAGATTCACACTAAAAAGTATGAAACACAGTTACTGTCACCCTGTGGAAACTCTAACGCGTTTTCACTCTCTGTAACTTTTATTGCAACTTAAATTTCATGGAACAATAACTAATTATTCCCTTAATTTTTTCCACCAAAATTATGATGAGAGGCTTAAGTAATATGCTTACTGGAAACTTTTTAATGTTGCACCGAAGGCGATTGTTTCCATATAATCACCCTCGGGGCTTTCAACATGCATGCAAGCGGATATGGCTGAATATTTTACGACAGAGAATGTAACCCAAAAAAAATAGCCTTGTAAAAATAAGAAAGAGCAAAATATTTTTATTGATTTACAATCTTTATGAGGTTTTATCTGTTCGGTTCTAACAAGCTATAACGTGATGCTTCCCTCTTAAAAATTAATTAATCATTTTAATGCCATTGAAAGTGTTTAATTGCCACTTTCTTGCAGAGGAAATGTGATATGAGAATCAAAAGTGTTATTTAAAATTATCTTAATAGGACCCCGACATAGTAATAAATGGACCATATTACAGACCGCGTTTTCATTGCTTCCGGTTTGTCCATTTTGCAGAAATATCTTCTAAAATTTCTTCGAGACTGTGAGGATTATATCCATGTCTTACATCTCTTCTGGTTATATCTGATATTTAAAGTTTAAATTCATTGCTATTGTTCCCGAAAGTTAATCTTCCCATCACAAAAACTTCGGTTACTTATTAAGATATCTTTGATATTTACTTATATATGCTCGGGATCAGTTATAGGTATAACATTGGATTTGAAACAATTTCTCGTGAGAGCGGGAGCCTCGGAGTTAATTACGCAGACTTTGGGAGAGTGAATGATATATTAACGTCACACTATAAAGTAACACCACGGCTATAGGCGACCGACCTCGTCATTTTGAGCCTCCGTCAAGGACAAGAACGATATCTCTGAACTGGCACCCCCCTCTCCAAACTACTATACCAACAGGAGGACTTTAAGCATGACAGATCAACGTTCATCAACCCCTTCTACAGAGCGGATCTTCAGTGGCACCAGGACTCGAACCTGCAACTTGCTCTCCGTCCACGAGTTCATGACCATAGCCACTAGGCTACAGTAGCCAACACAGATTTTGGGAGTTACGTCACAAGGTTTCAGTCTATGGTGGACCCTATGGAAACAACCCCGACATATTCGAAAACTTCCAAATAGTAATATAATATGCAAATTTAATATCTTCTGAAGGGATATCCCATTGTGTTAGCGAAATGTGACTCTGATAATAGTGTAAATTTATTTTTCACTTGTCACTCGTTATATAATTGCTCATAAGTGGGTTAAGGCAAAAAGACTTTCAAATGAGAAATTAAATATCCATTTTATATTTAATGCTGTCAAAAGAAGATGCGTAGAAGTTATATAAAAGCGGCAATTAAAGTCTTCTGGCTTTCAGAAAGGAAAATCCCGTAACATATAACGGTTTTATTCGTTGCAATTTACGTGCTCAGCATTAAACAAGAGCTAAAGATCGTATTAAAGATAATCGTCAAATATAACTCATTTCTTTTTTTATTTGCCCACCCAGGCAACTTATGAAAGGATACAGCCGGGCCGTGACACCTTATCATATCATTTTTGTGTTTGTTTTTTTAAAATTACGAATAATGCTGGACGTTGTTGAACTTTGACTCGATTATCAATAATATTCTTTCTCTTGTCTCAATGGAAAATAATCTTCAGTAGGGGAAGGCAGGAGACCTTTGCCTTTCTCTGTTATTATTTTGATAGTAAGTTTTAAATTGTATCTTAAGCATCTTTTTATAAAAACTGTATGGCCGTCGGCAATATCAGAGTAATCAGATTGCAGATTTGGTGACTTTTCTTGTGGTCAAAATAGGCATTTGAAAAGATTTAACAAGTTTTAAATGATGAAATTAATCAAATAAAATTCTATTTCCCACAATCACTTTCACTCTGAAAAGATTGAATTTATTATAGTTTACAAACCAATTTCGTTAAAATCTATGTGTGTTGTTGTGTTGTGTTGTTTCTAATGCCACCTTGTCTGACGGTGTCAGATCGAGGCCCACGAAATTCATCGTGGTAAGGGGCTAGATGTACGCCTGTCGTTAGCTTTTAGCACCGTCTATCTATGTGTACTAATGTTAATTTATATATATAAACAATAACAAAAATTTTAAAAAATTTGCTTGAATATCATTTGAAAAAGAATACCGGATTCTTTTTGTATTGATATTCATATTTTTTTTTTTGTAAAAACGTTAAATATCATATATCACCCATATATTTTCTATTATTTTTGTTGAATGAAACTCGTCAGAAGGAAATTTTTCAATAAAATGAATTTTAGGTCCTTTTTTAACCTTATTTTTTCTCTCTTTTCATATGTGGATTTGTCAATTGCTAATAATCACATAACTCCTTGTTTTTTTATATTGGTATATATTTGAACTTTAATTTTTCTCTATTAAAAAATTATTATTATTATTGTTCCTTAAGATACTTTTGTATAGAATCATTTTTTTTTTAAATATTAAATTTAATTCTGGCGCGCGGACATATTCTTCATTTGAAACCATTCAAATTTATGTTAAATGTGCATAGATCAGTTTCTCCAATGGCGCACACGGGAATTTTTCAGAAAGTCCACTATTCTCGTATCATGCTCCAATATGCCGCCCAATATATTCTTTTAATTTTGTCGATTTGGGGGAATAAAAAAACAAAAAAATTAATTAATTTTTAGCATTTGATAAAATTAATTATTAATAACAAATACTGAATTAAATTTTACGTACTATATTCATAGGATTATAATTAATCAAAAAAAAGTCAAGAGCTTTGGGAGGAGTTCCGGACCCGGGGACCCCCTCTCCCCTTGTTTGCGCCACTGGGTTTCTCTAATAACATAACAGCATAATAATGCTCGTTACAAAAAAAAGTTTACTTCCTCTCAATAACTCTTTCTCATTTAAAATGCTCGAGGGAAAAAAACATTTATTGATGCAAAGTGATATTTCTATTAAATATTTCTACCTTCTGATTTCATCTTTAAAAAACATTTTCCGCTTTGTATCTTAGTTTTTCCTCTAATTTTTAATTAAATGAAAATAAAGATAAAGAGGCTAAGCAAAAGAAAATTGTTTTATCTGCTATTTAGCAAGATTTAATTTAAATCAGTGGCTCTATGCCAAAGTCTGAGATTTAAAAACTGATTATTGTGTAAAATTTAAGCTCAAATTACTTTCTCGAAAATGGAAAAACATATTTAATAGTTCCTTTTATTACCACTTGTAAAATTCAAAATTAGCTTTTCATTTAAATAAAATAATTAATGGAAATAAAGAAAATTTTATTCATATTTTTTAAAGATTTAATTAATATAATTTTCCATATTTTGAAAAAATGTTCTTCAATTCCTACTATTAGTTAACATTCTCCCTATATGTATTTATATATCTTGTTCAAATTTTCAGTCCCGTTAAAAAATACTTTTTATTCATCCACTCAAGTTCAAATACATTTTTTAAACTTGTAGTGGATGCACTTGATGTTTATACAGTTTTTTAAAAAAATTAATTCATAAATTAAATTTATATAGAATTGAGCCAATATCAGTGTAATTCTTTGCCAAACGCAGCAACGGTACTTCTGCTGAAGGAAGAATGCTACCATTAATACTATGTTGGGCGTCAACAGTACATAAGATGCAAAGTATAGCACTTAAGATTATGCAGTAATATATCTAGGACGAAAACTCTTCGCAGTACACAGGTCAAGCATATGTCGCTTTGAGTCATGTGAAATCATTAGATGGACTATTTTTTTCTTTGTTGATCTAAGTAGGAATTGACTTTCAATAAAAAATTAATATTACTTGTTACAAAATATTCTTGTATACATATTATATAATTTCTGAAATTTTGTTTACGAAGATTATTCAGGAAAGTTTCAAAATAAATTGCATTACATAATTCAATTTATGTAAAAAAAATTACATTCATTTAAAATCAATATTTTCAACTTATCTAAACTTTTAAACATAAGTTTTGTAATCTTTGAATACACTAATGTATTAATTACTAACTTTATAAAAGTTTCCAGAATGATTTTAGCTTCTAATGACTTCAAAAAGTATCCTAATTTTAAGCAATATGAAGAAAAAGGGCGCCTTCTTGCCATATACATTACGATCATTTTAATACTTTCTTTTCAATTTATTTCTCGTGGTTGAGAACAACTGTCTTTTGCAAGAAATAAATGGCAATGCTTCTAAATAAATTCTATGAAACTGAAATAATACCACTTATGTAATGAGTCCTTTTGTATATTAAATGCTTCATTTCTAGTTATTCAGAAAACTCTAGAAACATTAAAATAATTTTTACCGTTTTCAATTGTTGCTTAAAAAAATATTTTTTAATATAATTCGCAAAATGAAAGAACTTTTAAAATTTCTGAACTCACTATCACTCAAATCAATGCCGGAAAGTAAACAACAAATGGAAACGTCAATAGGAAAAAAAAATCGCCAATCTTTAAAGATTCGTACGAGAAGGTTTTGTTACTAAACAATGATACATTCTACACGAATACAACAAAATATAGTCGTATAACCTAATTATATTTTTAAAAAATCTAAAAATCAATACTTTTATTGGATTAAAAACTACTTAAAACTTACTACTATAATTTACACAACAAATATTCAATTAAATTAATTTTAATTCAACAAAAGAAGCAAATAAAATAAATAATACTTCACACGAGACAAAACTTCATATTTCGAGTTAAATTGGGCAATAATAACAGCTTTTACGCACACACAATACCGGCATGTTCCACAGTTATTTAATTTTACTACAGTCTTTTTTTATTTTTGAGATTTTCTTAATTTCTTTTTGTATTTGAATAACAACTGTCCAAGGTCGAAACTGTTAACATATCAGTTTCCTCAAGAATTGTTCTTTATTACTAAATCTATATTTATTGATTTCGAAGGCATCGCTTGCGGTTCTAATTGCGGAAGTAGCATATTTCATATTCTTTTCCGTTACAAAAGCTGCCGGTTTCTTTTCTTTTTCTTTTTCCTTTTTTTAAATTAAACGGTTGATCTAATTTCAGACAAACTTCTTACTTAATGCTATTCGCATGTGTTTCCGAATTAATGGAAACAAATGCGCAATTCAAAGTTTGAGTTGCAAACGTGAGTCTAAGAAAAGAAAAAGGAAAATATAATTTTTCTTGTTTAGTGAAGGTTTATATGAAGGCTAGGCTCCGAAGAAACGTTTTGTGATTCATGAGGTCTTAATTGTATATTTTAGAAACTGTGAATCATTGATTAAAAGTATTGTTCAGGAATATTTTAATAGTTTGTTTATATTTGTGTTTATCAGGTTTAATTAAAATAAAACAGCTATTGGCCTTAGAAATGATTTTAAAGAATGAGTAATACAACCAGAATAATATATATTTGAGGAAGAGAAATCTATTGCAAAATGCACATAGCTTATGAATAATTTAATTTGTTTGAAATCTTTTTAGAAAGGGTACACAAATGTGTTAATGTTTCATTAATGCAGGGAGACTTTGGTCTAAAAATTCTAATTTTTTTAATTTCTTCGGATATGCTTTTCACTGGCAAATAATTAAACATCCTTTCCTTAAGATAATTCTTACTTAAAATATAAATGCATGTGTATTAAGACATATTGCTTTTTTCCCCTTTCCGTTAAAATAATTAATATGCCCAATATAATCATAATATAATTTCTATTATATTATGATAATTTAATAGAAATTATCATATAATATGATGATGGGAAACAAATTTAAATTTGATAAAATATAAATTTGAAAGACATTCATTAAAAATTCTTTTTTTTTCTTCACATAAACGATTTTAAGTAATGAAAGAATTTCCAATTCCCATGCATTTATTTATAAAAAAAAGTATGAAACTTTGAGTACTTCAAATTCTCAATGTACCAAATTTATTTGAATCTAAGTCGCACTTTTTCCCCTACATTAATACTACTGAAACTCAGGTGCGGCTTAAAATCGAAGATGGAAAAATTTATTGGATGAGGGAAATTGAACATAATACATATTTATGTGTGTTTTTAAAAGTTTTTATAACTGTTGAAATAAATTAATTGGTCATTTCTTACCATTTTGATTTTTAATATCATAAATATCGCATATTGCTAAACCATTTTACAATAACTGTTTTTATTTTTTCACAAAAACGTGTAGAGAATGTGGGGTGTGGCTTAGAATCGAATAAATACGGAATACATACATACTAGCTATTTATTATTTTAATCATGTAAAAATAGACTTAAATTCTTTGTATATCTTAGTAAAATAAACTTAATACACCACAATAAGCATACAAGTAAAAACCCGATTGCAACATTACTGAAAAACAAGGAAAGATAAATGACTCATGAACAATTATTTTGTGTTTTAATTCATCATTAAACAGTCTGTGAAAGCATCCGGACGTTACAAATTTAACATTTAGTGAGCAGGAATTACATAGATCAGATAAAGAACTTTTTCCTTGATGCAGCAGCGTTCAAGCAAAGATAAGGAAGCATAAATGCGATCGAAAATTAGGAGAGAAAACAGCTTCTTAGAGAATCAACTTCGTAATTACTCGAAGCTTAAAACAGAGAATGTAAAGAAAGACAGAGGTTTAAAAAAACCTTCTATAATTTATCTCAATTTGTGCATTTATCATTTGACGTGCAAAGTTCATGATTAATATATTTAATAAACCCTTTTTAAATCTGTATATTTATCTCGTGCAGTGAATAATGATGAAAAGAGTTGACGACCGGAATAAATCCCATGCTTTAAAACATAAAAATTATGAGGGCAAAACATAAATTATCCGATTTTTTTCCCTTTATTTTAAATTTAATAACAGTAATTTGCGTTAATGAAATTATAAGTTTTAGAAAAAAATATAATAAAATTAATTAAAAATTATTAACTGTTATCTGGTATAAATATTTGATTTATATTGATTATATTCACAAGGCAAGTTCTTAAAAATAACTGTATCACAAATATTCAAAAGAAATCTGAATAAAATAAATGAATAATACGTTCGTACTATATTTTTTTTATGATATATTTTTTATTGTTTTAAATTATAAAAATGCAAAAATACGTAATTAAATCTCTATGTATAGGATTATAAATTTATATGTTAAAGAGCTGATAGAGAGAGAGATAACTCATTCAGCAATTAAAAGAAAAATTTAAAATTCACATTCCAAGAAAATAATAAGCTAATAATATTTTTAGATTATTATTTTAATTGAAATGAATGGATCTTCAAATATATTCTCTCATGTCGAAAATATTTTTCTAAAATACTCAGTTTATTTTCTTATATTTATTTTCAAACACACTTGTATTCAAAGTATAATAAATTATGTGAAAAAAATAATTACTTAAAAAATATATAATACACATTGATATTAATATTATATATATATAATCTCTAAAACCATCTTAACGCACTTAAGTCTCAGACCCCAGGTTATTAAAAATGTGTACTAAATTTCCATATTTATTATTAACGAAATGGCTAGCACAAAATGATGGATAACTATTTAAATAAACGTATCACCTAGTTAAAAAAATAATTTTCGTTTTCTCCGAAAAATTTTAATTTTTTGTAGTAGTTTTCAGCTTAAATTTTTCACAAAACAAAATTAGCCAAGTGGATCCCCGGAAAAAAAAATCACATACATTTTCATATTATAAAATAATTTTTAAAAACAATTATCTTGTAAAAAAAAAAGTAGCAGCAAAATTATAGAACTTACTTGCACAGAAGGCAAAATTGTCTCCTCCACATCTTCTACAGGGCTCACTAGAGGGGCCAACAAGGAGTCTGCCGAAGAATTACTGGATGGTACCTCGAGGGTATTGCACAAATGTCCGTAAACTCCCTCCTGCTTTAGCATGTAATGCAGGGCAGACCACCCCAGAATACTCCCGCTGAATACCCATGTCTCCAGGAGACCCCAAAATAACAGAAAGTACTTCTTGGATCGGGGCATGGTTGTGACTTGAGGAAAGACTGGGATTGCAACTGATGTTAAATGTTAGTGTTTGCGTTTGAAATCAGTAGAATGTGGAAAAACGGAAGTGACGTCGGGGGCCGTTCCGTTCGCGAGTGGGGAGAGGGTGTTTCCTTATTTTGTTTCTGTTATTTATTTTAAATCTAGCGCTTACTCCAGAAATTTCATTCAGGGTCGCCGGGTGGAACGATAAGGTGGGAGAAGATGTAGGTTGCCAGAGTTGGCGAACAATCGCCGTTTGTGCAATTTTCCTTCAGGAAGCGCATTTTCTGTTATTTTGAAATGTTTGCCGGTTTGTTGTTGTTCAAACAACGTCAAAATGGAGACCTTTCTTTTTTTCGAAAACATTCAATACAGAAATTTTATAAAATGTACCCATTTTTAAATTTTTTTTCCTATTTATCGTTGTTTTTGTTTTTTCAAAATATCAAAATAATTTTTTAAATCAAAAGAAATTATACATAAATTACTTGTCTAATTTAAAGAGTTGTCTTTACAAATTTAAAATAAAGGTAATTTATTTTTATTCAAGGTTTTATGAATGAATTTTTATTTAGTTTACTTTATTTGTTTAATTTTATAACAATTTTTGTCTTTTTCTGATATTATTATACTTTCCTAGAATATGATGGACTGAAATTAGTTAGGGCTGTACAGATTAGAAAAATAATCTATTGTGGAAAATTCTATTATTAATCCATTTGATATATGTTTTTTATTTCAGAATAAAATATAATTAATATTTTAAAAGTTATATATTTTAAAATAAATAAAAAAAATTGCGTTATTCAATAAACAGTAATTTTAAACAAATGTAGTGCAAATTATAAGTAAAAACAAGGTTTAGTTTTTGTTAGCCCTGTGAGCCATGCACGGCTTAGAATGAGATTAAGAATTTAATCTTCTTTTGAAAAAAGCCTAAAATTGTAGTCATATTTAAATAATCAAGGTTTTCCATGAATTTATATTTCAGTGGATACACAACCTCGATTTCTGTTCAAACTTTGAAAGATTGTTATTTAATAAGAAAGAAGGAAAAGAAACAGAGAATCAAACTATTCATAGTTTCAAATATCCAAAAAAAAAAAAAAAAATATTCAAAATTTGTTTTCGCCATATTCGGCAAATATCAGTTAAGGATTTAAAAGGAAAATAGTAATTAGCTACAGACATGTTATATAAATCGGATTCAGAGAAGTATTAGCAATACGTCGACTTCATGTGTAACGCTTTATTACATTATTCCATAAAAAAAAATCACAAAACGTATATCACATAAAAAGGAAATTTTGCTGTAAAAATTCAATCCTAAAATAATATCGAATGCGTGATTTAATTTATAGTGCATTCTTAATTTTTCAAAGTCTCTTTTCCCCAACTTTCAGTTATATTCTGTATTTCTCACTATATCGATCCTAAAGCATTAAAATTTAAAACATTTTCACCACTTGAAACAGGTAAAAAACAAAAACAAGTTGAAATAAAATATATTTAGCCACGTTTTCAAACGTAATTTATCAATTTAATATATATTTTTTCATTTAATCAAAAGTTAATAATTAAATACGTATTACTGAGATAATACGTATAAAGAAACATTGGATATATATTAAATAATATATATAATTTCTCCAGACAGACGTGCTTTTAGATTTTATTTATTCACAGAAAAATAATATATAGCAGACACTGAAAAAGCATCGATATCAAAATCAGGAAACAAATTTATCACCTACTTTCTCGTCTTTAGAGAAGTGTATAATTTGTTTCAACTTAACAGATCGGGGTTGAATGAAGAATTGACACCTGTTCTTGAAGTTTAACATCCTTAATGACATAGCCAAAAGGTATTCAAAAAAATAACAAGTAAAACATCTTGTAACGTTTTTAAAACAGAAAAAAGAATCTAACAGCTTCAGATAACTAATTGATACAAGCTTTTTATTTAAAGATTTGTCTCACATAAATTATTTATATATATATTTTACAAACCTTCAAAAATCAGGAAGTTTATTATTAAATGTCAAGTTGAATAGTGGCTGCGGTAGCCTAATGGTCAAAGTATCGGATTGTGGCTGGCATGTTATGAGTTCGAGCTCAGTAAAACTGAAGACTCGCCGTGTTCGGGAGCGATGCACGTTAAATCTGTTGGGAGTTCAAACGTCCTCCCGTTGATGTGGTATGGTAGTTAGGAGAGGAGGTGCCAGCTCAGGCGTCGTCCTCGTCACTTCATGTTTCAAAACTACGAGGTCCGTTGCCAAAAGCCCTCGTGTAGCTGAACAGTGGACGTTAATATTCACTCACTCACCTACTCGAGTGCTTTTGGCAACGGACCTCGTAATTTTGAACCATGGTCTCGCTTCCCTACACGGCGTGTCTTCAGCGGTACTGGGTTCGAACTCATGCCATGCCAACCACGAACTCGAATAGCTGAACAGTGCGACGTTAATATTCACTCACTCCATCTCCAGTAGCCTTCGTATTGCTTTATTGTGCAATTTCAATAAACGCTCACTCTCCGGAACCTAATGCTTTGGTCCCCAAACCCCGGTTCGTGAATCAATCGCTGAGTGAGTGAATAATAACGTCGCACTGTTCAGCTACACGAGGGTTTTTGGCGACGGTCCGCGTAATTTTGAACCCTGGTCAAGTGACGCGGATGACACCTGAGCAGGCACCTCCCTCTCCTAACTACCACACCAACGGGAGGACGTTTGAGCTCTCGATAGATTTAACGTGCATCGCTTCCCTACACGGTGGGTCTTCAGTGGTACTGGGATCGAACTCATGACATGCTAGCCATGATCCGATGCCAAGACTACTTGGCTACCGCGGCCACCGTGAATCAATCGGTACCACACCACCGAAGAATAATTAAATTATTTACTTCGATGTATTTCTCTCGGATTTGAGCGACTTTCCTTGGAAATATCTTTATATTCCATATTAAATCACTTGATATTCATTTTCTGATGCAACTGCATTTTATTCTGAAGGCACATTTAGATACAATTAAAATATTCAAATCAAAACAATCTAAAATATAAACAATCAACGCCCCCCCCCCCTCTCTGCGGGCCGTGGTAAAATTATCAATCGTTGATCGGTCAAAGAGGATAAAAAGGTTCGTTAGCACTGCCCTAAAGTATTGGAACTATTTTTCCTCGACAGCGATGGCTTTTTTATGAAAACCTTAATTTTCAAATTAAGTTCAAAACACCTAATTGAAAAGAAAAAAAAAGAGAGGAAGGATTAAAAGTAAATGATGAGATACGCTTAGGCAAATATATAATATGTCAATACCTGCAATAATTATCAATATGGGTCAATTTTCAATTATGCATTTAAAATATGTGTTAATCTGTTTTATTTTTATTACTATTTTGAATATTTTCATTTATTTTTTATGGCCTTTCTAGCCTCGTATTTATATTCATCTCAAGGAATTATTTTGAGTATGCATACACATAATTAATTAATGATCAAATTATGTGCTTTTCCATTCCTTTGTTTTTATTTTCCTATGAAATATTAGATATTTTTTTAACATTTATAAACCCCGTGCACCACGCAATGTATAACACGGGGGTATACAACACAGACAGAAGAGAAAGGATTACAACACAAACATCCTTGCCTTCTCCGGGATTCGAACCCAGTCCCTACGGCACCGCAGTCAGCTTCACTGACCACTATACCGGATGGGCGGCATTAGATAATATTAAATTCAGTTTTTAAAGTCTTGTTTATACTTGAAATTATTGAAAAAGGATTAACATTCCTACAAAAAGAAAAATTGCTTAAAAGTTTTAAGAGGTCCTTTTCCTGAAAAGGAAATGCTATAAAATTATTTAATATATCTCAAAACTTCAAGAATGGCTTGGGTCATTAAATTAAGAACTGTTTGCAGGAAAATGTATTCACAAGCAGCTTGAACTGTATACAGCTAACAGAAATGGAAATCAATGAGTAAATCAGATTAAATGGCAGGATTATGGAATAATGTTTTTTAAGTTTTAAAAAGGAGATAAAAAAGAGAGTAATATTTATATTTTCGTAAAAAAAAAATGCAATATTGACCTTGATTTTTAAAAGCAAAGAGTTTCACAGGATTTTGTTTTGTAAGTGGACGTAATAATTCAAAGAAAAACTCTTCAGGTTTTCCTTTTGCAAAATAATAATACGCAAAATTTAAAGGATGTAATTCGAGACACATTTCTACAATTTTCATTCCTAAAATTCCTTTTGCTTACACAAATAGATAGCTTAGTTGTGAAATATACTCACGAAAAAATATTTTTCATAAGATGCAAACTTAAAGAAAATAGATTGCGCACATTTTGTTTTTAGTGAGTGAGTGAATATTGACGTCGCACACTGTTCAACTACACGAGAGCTTTTGGCGACGGACCTCGTAATTTCGAACCATGGTCAAGTGACAAGAACAACACCTCTGAACTGGCACCACCCTCTCCTAGCTACCACACCAACGGGAGGACGCTTGAGCTCTCGACAGATGTAACGTGCATCGTTCCTTAACACGGCAGGTCTTTAGTGGTACTGGGCTGGAACTCATGATATGCCAGCCACGATCCGATACCTTGACCACTAGGCTACCGCAGCCCCATTTTGTTTTTAGATACACTTTTTTTTAAAAACATTTAGAAATCTTTAAGCACCATAAAGTATCAAACGGGGCTTACAGAAGTAAGCATTACAAAAGAATTTAGAGTCATGAAAGATTACATTAAAAATATCCATACCTTCTCCGGGATTTGAACCCAGGCCCTACGACACCACAGTTAGTGTCACTAACCACTATACCGGATGGGCGGCTGGGTACATTACTGGGGGGGGGGGAGGGTTCTAAATATTTGTTAAGCATAATAATAAAATTATTTTTTTAACCATTTACTATTAAAAAATTGCCTTTTCAATAATAATTTATTAAATAACTATACATATGAGCTAATAGGAATATTAGTTTCATGTTTACATTTGAAAAAACTGCGAATAAAGTTCGTATTAAACCTCCGAAGTTGAAATTTCTCGTTTATATGTGTAGAAAGATGTTTACTTACTTCTCTGAAATAAGTCATAGATTATATATTTTATGAAGAGACTGGTAGATAAGAGAGAGAGATTTAAGGTATCCGATACCATAAAATTGTAAATCTTGCCAAAAATTGAGAAATTTTTTTTGATTACTTTATTTTATAGCCATCTTATTAGCTATATAAATATTCCAAGATTATTATTTTCCTTTCACTAGAACAAAAACTACAAGTGTTTTAGTAAAAGCACATGCCATTACTTTGAGCAAGATGTACTTTAAAACGCGCTTTACTCAAAATGTGTGTGTGTTTTTATTTTTTATTTTATTTTGAAGATGCTCAAATAGGGATAGCGATTGCTAAAAAAGTTTTGAAAATAATTAAATTGTTTTGTGTATGTTCTGTATAATATAGTAGAAGTGTTTTAAACTTTTGATTTATCAATCACTGTTTTATTACAAAATTTACAGTCCCTTATGTGAATATAATCCCTGGTTTTTTAAGCAATTTCATATAATAACTAAGATAAAGTGCTCTAGTTTTTGTAAAAATTAAAATATCTGTAATCCTGAAAGTCATTTCAAAAATAAATGTGGCCGCGGTAGCCAAGTGGTCTAGGCATCGGATCATGGCTAGCGTGTCAGGAGTTGGATCCCTGTACCACTAAAAAACCCGCCGTGTAGGGGAGCGATGCACGTTAAAACTGTCGAGAGCTCAAACGTCCTCCCGTTGGTGTCTCAGGTATCGTCCGCGTCACTTGACCATGGTTCATAATTACGCGGACCGTCGCCAAAAGCCCTTGTGTTACTAAACAGTGCGACGTTAATATTCACTCACTCACTCAAAAATAAATAGCGTAGCAACACATCAGAATTGAAAATTTGTTCATAAACTTTTGGTATAGAATAGGCCACGTTCATGTTATTTTTCGTAAATTTTTACCAATTTTTTCCCATTTTAGTAATAATTTCTTTTTCTGTTCTTAATTTTAGCATATCTTTCTTAAAATGCTAAACAAATCTAAAAACAACAAAAAAATCCCCATATCTCCATTTTAAAAAAAAAGTTGTTGCATGTATTTGGATGTCTTAAATGTATCAAAATTCCCTTTGCGGTTGCTTTTTTTCCCGTAATTTGTTACTTTTTAGATAACAATAAGAACCCTTTGAAAAGCCACATAAAACTATGATCAATTTCAGATACCATTCTATAAATACCAAGAAAAAACATCTTAAAAATACCTCCACAACTGGTGAGTTTCCGCTCTTATATAAAAATAATTCTTATTCAATGAAATGATTGTTTTTTTTTTATCTGATGAAAGATTCACCATGACGTGATAATTTCAGACCGTAATTCCTGATAACCTGAAGAGCAAGGTTGAGGGTTCAGAATCCATTGTTTCTTAGCCAGTAACATTTAAATTTGTGTGTTTGACTTGTATTTTAATAACAGTCGTACTTTGCGGTTGTGCTAAGAAAACAGGAATTTCCATGGTTTTTCCTCTGACCAAATTCGGGGATATATATCTGGAATAAGTTTTTAGAGGTCATATTATTTGTTTCGTTTTTTCTTTCTACAATACCTATACCTGTTGCATGCAACAAATGATCTTATAGTCAATAAAAAGAAGATGTTAACGAAGTAGTGAAGGATTGTTTGTTAAATAAAACTGAACTATCAAGTCTCTTCAGGATATGTTAGTGTTAGGTGGTTAAGATACCAGTTCCGTTATTTGTCTCGTCATTCACTAAGTAAAGAAATTCGTTGCCAACAACATATTGCGTAATTTTTGTTAAACAGTAATTCGGAACGAACTTGACGCATATTACGAATATATCACAGGCTGTGTGTGTGTTTTATATAAAATCTACACTCCGCAGAACTTAAACTTTTTCGAAATCAACAAGATTGAGCAAAATTATTGATTTATATTTCAACTCATATATATTTTCCTGCGTTCATCACGCTGTGTACAACAATTCTCCTTTTTAAACTTAAACAACTCATTTTTGTAACTCATTAATATTAGATGCAATTGATTTAAGAAAACACTAAATTTTAAAAACAGGTATTTTTCTTAAAACATATTGCATTTTTTTTTTGTTTCCTTTTGCATCAAAATTTACCTTAAATTGAAATTCTGCACTAAATCACAGTTCTTTATTTTTTCCTGCATTTTTTTTTTAAAAAACAAAGCGTTCGAATGAATGAGTGAAAAGAACGTCGCACTGTTTAGCTACACGAGGGCTTTTGGCGACGGACTTCGTAATTTTGAACCATGGTCAAGCGATGCGGACGACACCTGAGCTGGCACCCCTTCTCTCCTAACTACCACACAACACCAACGGGAGGACGTTTGAGCTGTTGACAGATTTAGCGTGCATCGCTCCCCTATACGGTGGGCGGGTCTTTAGTGGTACTGGACTCGAACTCATGACATGCCTGCCATGATCTGATACCTTAACCACTTGGCTACCACGGTCAAAGCGCTCGAAAAATCAATTTAAAATAATGTTGGCTATGGAGTGGGGTAGTTAGGAGAAGGGGTGCCAGCTCTGGTGTCGTCCTCGTCACTTGACCATGGTTCAAAATTGCGAGGTCCGTCGCTTAAAGTCCTCGTGTAGCTGAACAGTGCGACGTTAATATTCACTCACTCACTCATTCACGATACGTGTGGTGAGCTGAGAACGGTGAGCACTTGCATTGTTATCCATTATCAAAATCGCCTTTGACAACTAGGTTCATGATGGTTTGTCTATCTAAACAGTCTTTACAAACATCCGAGGATAATCGCATGCAGAGATGCGAAAAATATAACTCAGACTGATATTTTTCTTAAAGAAATCATCTATACTTCCAGTACATTCAAATGAATTAAATCTACCTTCTACAAGTAGTTTCTTGCGAAACAGAAAAATACTAGTGAACATCAAAAGAGGAAATCGAGGAGCAAAGTATTCATAACTATACAATTATACGATTAACGTTAAATTAGTAAATATTGATAAGTTGTTTACAGTAACAAAACCACTGAAGATATATCGAACCGAAATAAACTGATATTTTTTTCGGTTCAGTTACGGTTTTCATTCCGACCAAAATAACAGTTTTTTCCGGTTTTTGGTTCAGTTCCAGTTCGAAGCCCCAAAAGAATCAAGCAACGGTGCGCACAAGGAGGGGGGGGGGGGTCTTGGGGGTCCGGACACCCCCCAAAGCCCTTGAGTTTTTTTCGATTGATGATAATCATATATATATAACGTTACATTTAATTAAGTACTTGTAATTAATTTATTTTATTAATTAATGCTAATTATTAATTAAATAATTTATTTTTTACTGTTTTTTGTTAACAGAATCAGGAGAATCAATTGGTGTTGTTTTGAGGTATGATACGAATTGGGGGACTTCCGACCATGGTCTCCCCCCCCCCTTGAAAAACTTTTGTGTGCTCTACTGGTATGAAGTGTTATGAGATTTTTAAAAACACAACTTTTTTCACAGCACATTAATTTGATATTATTTGTGGCGAGTGAGAAAGCAATCTTTACTAATAGAATAATAAGGACTTAATTTTCTGTATCATTAGTGCTTTGCTCATCCCACGTCACAAATAAAGACGGTGGTACGATTATTAATCACTATTTCACTTACATTTAAATTAGTGAATGGAACTCAAAAACTATTTCCTAGAACCATTTAGCAAATGAATGAAAAGAAATTTCGGTTTCTTTGAAATATAAATACAAAAATAATGGAGTAAGAATCCCTTAACTCATTTCAGATCGGCCGTTAAATAACCCTTCCGGAATTTGAAGAAGGATTTTGTGAGCTGCGCAAACGAGTTGCGCGGAGGATCAGAACTCTGTTAGTTTGGTTAAGTGTCGTGCCGGTTGGTGATGTCGCGTGCCGTTTTGTGATGTCGGGTGTATATGTTTAAATAATTGTTAAATTAAAGATCAATTTGGCCACATAACTAATGTGTGTTTATTGAAGAGGATGAAAGAACTTTATTAATGTATTGCAAGAATCATATAAAGTGTTTGGATTTCGCTTTAAATACTTGTTGGTTTTCAAATTTATGTCATTGTTCTGCGTGAATGTGTGCAATACATCTTGTTAAATGACAAATTTTATAAAATTATTTTTTAATGTTCATCGTCTTTTGATTTATAAAAAAAATAAAAAATCCAGTAATATTAAAGAGTAAGGAAGTAAGAAATTGTGTTTAAATTTTTAAAAGTGGAAAATATACTAACAAAAAAATTATCCTTAAATCGCGTGTACTTCTTATATACTTCTATTATCGAATGTCAATCCAAAAATTAACCTTAAGAGTGTTAACCGCGCATTTTTTTTTATATATCTGTTTTGTCATTTTATTAAAAAAATAATCGAAAATATTTAAAATTAAAAATATTTGCATTCTTTCCATTAAGATTATACATAAATTACCTTAATTTCTATATTTCTTTCTGATTTGCAATCAAGTTTCTTGCGTTTTAAACTTCATTCCGTTGAAATTTCTAAATAGTTTTTTTAAATAAATACATGACTGTATTCTTAATTATCATTATAAATCCATTCAAATTGTATTTCATTATTGTTTTCTTTTATTTCTCGAAAGTCTTTGTCTGTCACCACTATCATTTAATATGACATTCAGATCACCCACATATCTATCTAGATATCTATCTACATATCTAACCACATCAACCACCAACAAGACCGGAAAAGGAAATACCATCTATTCCAAGGCGAGAAACATTGGCGATCTCTTGGCCTCGCCAACGATCTCTGCAACCCTTAATCTCTCGGAAGCGGATCAACGAATGGGATCTTTTTTTCCATCCATGACGTCGTTGTCATATTCGCCTCCAATAATCCACCGGATTGCAAAGGTTACTTTGCTTATTCATTCATTTGGAAATGGCTTTCGGCATCGAGGAGATGGGGAGGAGAAAAAAATTTTCCTTCTTTTAAATGAAAATTCCTTTCTTTCTCATGATAGTAATTATTTTGACAATTTGACATGTTGACAGAAAAGAGATGGTGAGATAAAGTACACACAACAACATTTAGAGGAAAAATGATTCGAAACTTTGTTGCGAGATGTTTGCTGTATTTAAAGGGGGGGGGGAATTAGGGAGTACAAAGTACAGTATCACAGTTGGTTTTTCTTTATTAAATTTTATCATTTGATCCAGCGTTTCTCAAGCTGTGAGGTTAGTATATTATTATGGTGAGTGAGTGAATATTAACGTCCCACTGTTCAGCTACACGAGGGCTTTGGGGGACGGATATTATTGTGGTGTTCAATATTTTGTTATTGTATGTGAAAATTATGATTAAAATTAGGTCGCAAATATTGAAAGTTTGAGAAGCGCTGATCGCTTGTTTATCACTCTTCTTATCACTTGTTTAGGTGTTTGAGAAAACGTACGCCGAAATGTCGCTTCGGGAGCTTTGAATGGAATCTGAAAATTAATTTACCCACGCAGTATATTGAAATTAGAAATAAACACGAGAGCTATGAAAGGGAAATAGATGCATTAATATGAAATAATGCATTTAATGTTAAAATTAGTTATAAAAATAGTTTAACTAAACATGCAAAATTATAACAAATATGTGTGCAGATTGTTATCTAATGCGATAATAAAACTTCTCTAGTTTCACGACATTATAACAATTTAATTTTAAATTGTATTTGTATATCCATGTAATTCACAAATAGAAAGAAAATTCGGACATATAAAAGAATTACTCTTTGCACCTATAGATAGTTTAACGCAAAAAATAATAATAGATAGTTAACGCACACGAGAGCTATTGACGATGGACCACGGTCAAGTGACGAGGATGACACCAAATAATACGCGAAAGATCGTATATTCCATACTTTTAAAAAGACCGGCTGGGTGGCGTAGTTGATTTGGCGCTGGCCTAGTACACCCAATTTTGTGGGTTCAATCCCAGCCCAAGTCGATGGATTTTCGTGATGCAAAAAATCTACAGTGCCCATGTCGTATGATTTGCGGCATGTAAAAGATCTCTTGAGTACCTGTTTGGTTTGGGTGCTCTCGCGGCAAGATTAAATTCCTAGTACGGTTTCGCATCGTCAGAGCTCAGATATTTCTCTCTGGCGAGGAAATTGGACATCAAAATAGCTTGCTGTGAATGGAATACCATCTTTTTGGTGCTGCATTAAAAAAAAAGATATACCAGCTCTCCGGTGAATGTACTAGATCTGCAATGGTAAAACACCAATACGCAGCCCCATTGGAAAAAAAACACTTTTAGAAAAGATAAAATTAATAACTGTATGCTCTTTACACATAATAGCTAAATAAACAATTTATTTATTTTCAAAATTCTTCATTAAAATTTCTTTACTTATACGTATGGGTCAGCATTTTGTACTTCTTGATCAAATATTTTAATAGCAGTATTTTAAGGTATCCGAATTCGTTCAGGGTACTTTTTTTAATAGCATACTAAAGCATTATGAATACTCTTTAGGTATCTATACCAATATATTAACATATTTCGCCATCAATATTTAAAATAATTCACCTAATTTTTACAAAAATCTCAATTATAAGTGAAATGTTAATTATTTTTTTAAAAATCTTTAGATCAGAGAAAGAAGTAATAAACTTATATCAACAAAAGTGTTACTAAAATAAACCACTAACACTTATTTAGGGTATGTACTAAACTTTTAGTGTTTTACTAAAATTTAAAAAATTTAAATCTGATCGAATAAATATATGAAACTTTACATGTTTATGAGGCTTTTATTAAAATAACAGATTATAACTCAAAAAATAATGATACAGTAAGAAATAGTTTAGTACATTTCCTAGAAAATAATATAAATATCAGTTTCAATACGTTTCATCAACTCGATTGACAGATTTTGAACAGTTTAAGTTCCCACGTATGTAAACTAAATGTACCTTCCTGCTTTTCTAATTTTATGTAATTCAATGTGATTCGTCCTCTATGTAACGGAGAAATAAAATAACAAGTGTTTAATAAAGCCAAAAGATTACCCTATTTAATAAAAAAAATGTGTGTTTTGATTGAAATCGGTCTTTTAAACTTTTATTCGGATTTATACTATGAGAAAACAGAAAATATTTTAAAAAATTAAGTCAATTCCTTCTTAGTTCAACAAAGAATAATTTTATTTTGGTTACTTTTTATTAAATAGTTACAATTAATATAAATATGTATATACATATGACAGAATCACACAATATTAAGTGACAAAATAAAAAGCGATTTTCCTTGCAATTTTTTCCATTTTTCCTTTTATGTATGGTGTTGGACTATTTTTTGTTTGTTTGTTACTATTTAATCAATCATTAAATTTAATTATTCCAACAAAATAGTATAGTAAAAAAGAAATCACATTCTCAGAAACTAAGTCCATCCCAGATAGGATTCGAGCCGACGACCTTTGGATTAGGTCCAACGCGTTATTCATTGCGCTACAGGGACACAACGAACGATTTTCCTTTCTATATATGTTGTTGGGCTATTATTTTTTGTTTATTACTATTTATTCATTTTTTAAATTTAATTAATGAATTAATATTTGAAAAAACTGTATTAACATCAAGTGTCATCCACTACAAAGTTTTACAAAATTGTATTTGAACTTGAATGGATGAATAGAAAATATTTTATTAACGATTGAAAATTTGAACAAGATATATATATAGAGAGAGAGAGTTAACTAGGAATTGAAAAAGAGTTATGAAGTAACACTAAGTCAAAATTAGTTTCCTATGTATTGCTCCAAATATTTCAGTGCAATCAATAAGTAAACTGCTTTACTTTTGCTTCGAATTAAACAATTATAGAGATAATTTTTAGAAAAACAAAGTGACAAAAGACAGAAAAAAAATAAGAAAAAGCTTACGGCAAAGGTTCTTTTGCCCTAAAATCACAGATAAAACAAACTTACCTTGCGAATGTTACACACAGTAAACAAGTTTGGTCCCGGGCGTTTAATGCTGAACCTCGGATTGTCGTTATATAAGGGGTTGATTGTAACTGGTTTCAATTGCCATTTGCTAAACCATCACGATTCTCGTGGTCAGTTATACCAGTTCTCCTTTATTTTTCAATTCTTCGATGACAACTCTCCTTTAATAACAGTTTTTTAGTTAATATTTATCTCTTAATAATGAATTTTGAGACATTTCTTACCTTTGTTTATTGAATCAATTTATGACAAAAACAACAAATCTGAATGGTAGAATAATGTTATATCTATGCTATGATCAATATTTACGAATTATAAGTAATAGATATTAATTCTTCTTTATGTGCATAGCTTGAAAATTATCTGAGTGAAAAAGTTGTAAATATCTGATAATTATTCAATTCATAACCATTATGTGTGTGTGTTAGACCAGGATAGTATATAAAATAACTAATTGGTAATAAAATTCATATCATCAGTACATCAGGAATAAAAATATGAATTATTCATAATACAAAAAATGATAACACTGAAAGAATTTTGAATAAAATAAAAAAAATTTCTTTTTTTAAAAAAAAAAATTCTTACTTTAATATGACTAACACGTTAAAACAGTTTACTGACTTCATATCTGAATTACCACTAACTGACTTTTATGGAATGATATATGAATTCTGCATTTCCATTTATGTAAAATATATAACATAAAAAGATTTATATAACATTGAGCAGATTACATAACATGTAAAAGATTTTTAAAAGTGCTAAATACATTTTTTTTTTTTAAAAAATTACCTAATCGTGACACAAATTTTTAATTTAGGGACTATCATTTAGTGATAAGTTTTAGATTTTTTTTATATATTTTTTTATATAAAAATGATTCCGTATACATACGTTAAGACAAAAAATGTTATTGTAAAAAAAAAGTTTTTTATGTTTGACTAGATGTTCAATAAGAGAAAAAACCTACTTATGTAAATATAACTGGGATTAAAGACATTAGATAAAATCTAGACATGCGTAAAAAAAAATTCCTTTCCACGTAATATAACTCTTTTACAAGGTGACAAAACTTTTTTTATCCTTATTTCAGTGCAGCGAGGTAAAAAAAAAGGTATTTTTCATTTGAATATCATTTCAGCTGTAATTCCCAAGCCAATCAGGGTTGCGTGTCATTTGCATTCTCGTATGATGAATTTATGTTTTTGACCTTCTTTACTTTTTGAATCTTGTAGAAAAAAGATGAAGTGTTTTAAAGGAATTTTTATGTAACTCGTACACCAAAACATTTTGAGGGAATGTCTCTTAAATTTTGGCAAATGAACTAATCTTTCCTATGTTTCTAATAATCAAGAGTTTCACGTTGTTGAAAATTCAGGTGTTGCATCGTAGGTATCAATAAAGCATTCAGAATACGAATTTTAAAAAAAACGAGTCTTATAGTAGTCGCATATGATGTGTAATATCTGACTTGTTATCATGGTAAATGCGTAATAGTGATTTTAATCCTGAAAGAAATGAATCGGTTATGACTGGAAATAATTTTCTATCGAATAATTATATCTTTAATGAAAATTTTATTTAATTAAGACAAGGAGTAATGCAGTTTTTTATCAAAGATATTTATTATTGCTTAATTTGGGGAAGAGCGGAGACTAAATTTATGAAAACTAAAGTATGACACATATACGTGTGATTTCAAAGTATTTAAAAACCGTTGAAAAATAGCGTCAATAACAGTACCACTGTTAGTTGTCGAAACATTTCGATTAGTGTTCATTTCGAGCTTGAGTTCATCTTTCAGAAAAGCTATGAGCGGCTCAGCTTCTGGCAAACCTGAAGTTAACGTTAAAATCACCTCTCAAAATCATGGGAAGTGAGTGATAGTTTTTTTTTAAAAGAGCAGAACCACCTTCGGTATACGGTAAAAGTACAAAATGCAGGAAATCTTTAATTTTTTTAACTGTTTGATTCGGTGAAATGTATGCTACCACCAAAATGACAAGACTTGCTGGTATGTGCGGTAGGCGGGCGTCTTAATTGCTACTACAGTTGGACCCCCAGACGAGGCTAGTGAAGAGACACCGTCAAGCGCATGCTTAATAAACTATAGTTTGAAAAAAACTAAAAAACACGCTTTTTTATACTGAATCGAACTAAAAAGTAAAAATATAATTCTTAATAAAGAATAAAATGATTAACGAGAAAATGAATGTCATTGTGGTAAAAGCGTGGGGTGCTTTGTACTACATTTTTACACTAATTCAGCTTTTCGGAATAGAAGTTAGAAATTATAACAATAGATACATTTATAGAACACCCCCACGCTTTTACCCCAATGACATTCATTTTCTCGTTAATCATTTTATTCTTTATTAAGAATTTTTTTTTTACTTTTTAGTTCGATTTAGTATAAAAGCGTGTTTTTTATTTTTCAAACTATATTTTTCATTTTTTAGTTCGAACTACAATAAAAGCGTGTTTTTTAGTTATTTGAACTATCATTTATTCATCGTTGAATTTATCCTTGAGTTTGATATTTAAAGCTGGAATTTCGTGGCTGTGAAATTAGTCTTTCTCTTCAATGGATATTAATTAGCGGGTCTGATGTGTATTTATTCTCTCCGTTAACGAGGCCTCGGATGAGTCCCGTATCGTTATATTAGATTCCGTCTCTTTTGAACAGGTCAAACAAATAAAAGTGTGTAAAGAACAAAAAGTTCGAATTAAAAAAATTATTAATGTACCATGCTTTTCTTACGGACTAAAAATTATAAAATTCCTCCTTTTCGTTTTTGTTTTTTTTTCTTTCACATTTTCATGCATTGTCATCCACTTCTGAGCTATGGTCAAAATTTCAAGTCTCTAGCTCCTCGGAAAGTCACACAGTTTAAAATCAATTACAAAATTCCACCCGGACAGACATTAAAGAAAGCGAGTTAATAAAAACATGGTAATATTAAGTGTCAATCATTTTTTCCCCTTTTAAACGTGTTCATGTTAATTCGTATCATCAATTCTAAACGTATAGCTTTATAAAAATAAAAAAAATATTTAGCAGTTAGAACGCAAATTATTTTTTATCCACATGCACGAGCTTTTTTTTAATTTTCATTTTCAGAAAAATGTTTATATTATGGTAAAAAATTGCTAACACCCACCCACCCTCCACTTTCTAAGAGACAGAACACTTTTTTTTTGTTTTATTTCTATTAACCGCAAGTGTATTTTATACTTGCATATATTAGCTTTAAATTCAAAACACTCGGCTTAGGGTTACACCTTATTATTTTAGTTGCTAAATCTGAAATTAGTCGCCAAATCTGGAAATGATGTATGAAATTTGTCGCCAAATCTGAAAATGGTATATGCAGTTAGTCGCCAAATTTGAAAACTGTATATGCAATAAGTCGCCAAATCTGGAGGTGTTATATGGAATTGTCGCCAAATCTGATTATCCTTATTCCTGACGATCCTGAAAAGGACAATGAAACAAAATTATGAAATTATTGTATTGTCATCGGTCCTTGACAAGTGTGCGAAATTTCGAATGAATCCGATCTTTTTAAATGGGTAAAAATCGAGTTCTAAGATTCCGTTACATGCAAGTGAAACTTATAAAAGCGTGTTAAAAATTAGAAATATTAGAGAAAATCAAAAATACCCGTTTACTTAATTAGTTTTTTTAATCGAGAAATCTTTTTTAATCACAATTAAAAATATTAAATTGACAGTGACAGGAATTAACCTCAAAGTATGAAAATGATAAGCACTTAAATATTTATTCAAATAATTCCATATTACTTACTCCTATTTTTTTTAAGAATTATGAGCTTTGTCAGACGCTTACCAAGAAATATTATTATTAATATATAGTTTACACATGTATAAATATGTTCTCAGATTTCCCACACAACGAGCCCTGAGACTTTGACAATTGAGCGTAAGAATCACAAGTTTGTTCTGAATGAAGTCTAATAAGACTTGCTGGTATGTGCGGTAGGCGGGCGTCTTAATTGCTACTACAGTTGGACCCCCAGACGAGGCTAGCGAAGAGTCACCCCAAGGCGCTGAATTGGTCAAATCAAAAAGGGCGCTCTTCCCCCGACTTCCTGTTACGCATTTCCGTCCCTTTCCACGAAATCACTCCAACAAATATCCAGCAACCGAGAGTAAAGATGTTACACATAAAAAATTGAGTGATTAAGCCCAGTATGTATAAAATATACCTTATCTTGTGGTCAAAAAAAAAACAACGGAGTTACATCCCGAATGAAATATCTAGTAATTAGGTTATTTTTAATTACTCAAAATTCTGACATATAACGTGACTCTATACCAGAGGCGGGGAAGCTTTTTACCATTAGAGGCCACTTATAAATTAAGTAGTGATAAAGGAGACCGCATAGGTTGATGTACATATAAGTGCGACTTTTATGAAATTGTTATAGATTTTGTATAGACTTAGCAATTTTGTGAATTATATAAAATTAAATCCTTATTTATTTATTATTTGACTTAAAAAATTGCAATATAAAATATTTTTGTATTCACATTAGAGTAAAAACTTGTTATGACATTAAACATTAATCATTGATTATTATTTTTTTTAAAAGTTATAAAATTCATAGATACCATAGTAACTTTTTATGTTTCACTGTTCGTATTTTTATTTATGTAAGTATATATATATATTAGGTGTACAACTTTGCTTCCGCCGTTTTGCAATAGAGGTAAGTGTAGCGGTAGGTGGTAGTCGAAATAAATAGATCGTAGATGTCATACAATAAGCTTAGGTATTTGTAAACACAACGCCATCGAAATATTAGTCGATTTGTGTCTGCATCATAAAGTTATTCTCGATTAAACATGTCAGCTTACGAGCCAAATTCTCGTCATTTGCGTGAGGTTTTAATTTTCTGCTTTAGTAAGAAGAAATCTGCGGCTGAGGCTCATCGAATGCTCTTAAATACCTATGGTGAGGCCGCTATTAGTGAAAGAATGTGCCGAAAGTGGTTTCAACGCTTCAAGAACGGTGATTTTGACGTCGAAGACCAGCATGGTGGTGGAAGAGAGAAGGTTTTCGAAGATGCAGAATTAGAGGCATTACTTGATCAAGACTCGTGTCAAACGCAACAAGAATTGGCAGGATGATTGGGAGTGATGCAACAAGCCATTTCAAAACGCCTGAAAGTCATGGGAATGATTCAGAAACAAGGAAATTGGATGTTGTACGAGTTGAAGCCGAGAGATGTTGAACGGCGTTTGTTTGCTTGTGAACAGCTGCTTGCAAGGCAAAGACGGAAGGGATTTCTGCATCACATTGTGACTGGGGACGAAAAATGGGTTCATTACGATAATCCCAAGCGCAGAAAATCATGGGGATATCCCGGCCATGCTTCCACGTCGACGGCCAAACCGAATATTCACGGTTCCAAGGTCATACTCAGTATTTGGTGGGACCAGCTCGGTGTAGTGTATTATGAGTTGTTAAAACCGACTGAAACAATCACAGACAATCGTTATCGAACGCATTTAATGCGTTTGAGCCGAGCATTGAAGGACAAACGGCCGCAATACAACAAGAGACATGATAAAGTGATTTTACAGCATGACAATGCTCGACCCCATGTTGCGAAAGTGGTCAAGACATACTTGGAAACGTTAAAATGGGAAGTCCTACCCCACCCGCCGTATTCTCCAGACGTTGCTCCCTTGGATTATCACTTCTTTCGATCAATGACGCACGGCCTGGCTGACGAGTACTTCCGGTCTTATGGAGAAGTAAAAAATTGGATCGATTCGTGGATCGCTTCAAAAGATGACCAGTTTTTTCAACGCGGGATTCGTTCGCTGCCCGAAAGATGGGAGAAAGTAGTGGCCAGCAATGGACAATACTTTGAATCATAAATGTATAACCAGTTTTTTACAATAAAGCCTCGAATTTCGGGAAAAAACGGCGGAAGCAAAGTGGTACGCCTAATATATACACATCCTCTGACAATAAAGTTCGGTAAATAGTCCTGTAACATTAACTTAGATGAAATATTAACGAAAATTACCTTACTGTCCTTCGAAATAGTTACCTCCCATAATTATGCACCGCTGAGATGTGATGTGCATGTCCTGCAAACTTTGCAAGAAGTCTTCTTTTGGGATGGAGTTCAAAAACCTCGTCACGTTTCGTTGAATGTCAGTAATATTGTCAAATTCCTTTCCTTTCAAAGCAAGTTTAAATCGTGGGAATAGAAAGAAGTCTGGAGGATTGAGATCAGGAGAGTATGGTGGATGCTCAATTTGCACCAACCCCTTTTTTGTCTCGAACCGTTTGACAATATTGGCTATGTGAGGGTGAGCATTGTCGTGAACAAAAAAAAACCATGAACTTATTGTGCATACTGGGGTCGTACTCTACGTATCCCCCACGTTTTTCTGATACATAAATACTGAGTAATGATTTATCGCACGGATTCACGGTTTATCTACATTATATCGGCTATCATGCGCACGGCTGTTTGACGATCTTTCGTGATTAATTTTCCCACTTTTTTAATGTTTTCGTCACTGACGGAGGTCGCCGGCCTTCCGCTTGGGTTTCGTCAGAAACACTTTCCCAGCCTTCTCGAAAACGGGCGAACCACTGCATGTAAAGTGCTTTATCTTCATGAACACGTACCAACATCGCATAAGTTTCTTTCGGTGTCTTGCCAAGCTTAAAACAAAACTTTAGATCGATATTTTGTCTCTTCATTTTCCTGTTCTCAGTTAAGAACCAACGCATTGAACAAGCACTTTGTAAAACGAGTCTTACATGGAACACAAACGACGCTCAACTGAACGGGGAAAGGGGGGTAGGCAGATGGCTTACACGCATGGTTACGCATGTACACATGCATGTACGATGGCTACGCATGTGCAGCGTTTTGTTTCGCCAATGTTGCCAGATCGCCGTTCTGACTTCATTCACCGTACTTTATTGTCAAAGCTTGTATATTTGCTTCATAAATCGAAGCTTTAATTGATCCTCTAAATGAGCAGGTCTGGTAGTATTGCGATGTTGCACTATGTGGCGATCTAATATTTGAAATGTACCATAGGCTATTCCCACAAGCAGTCATTGAAACATACATGCATTCATACTGTTCTTTAATTCCATTGATTTGCGAACTGTTGTAATCTTTATTTTTAAATATTAATTGAAACAAGTGCTAACTTTTGAGAGGGCCGCACAAGAAACTCACGGAGGCCGCGGGTTCTCCACCTCTCACCTATACTTTCAGACCGTATTTTTTAAGTTTTAGGTACATTGGTCGTATAACGAACTCCTTTTTCCAGGAAGAAAACTGAAAAATATGTACATGTACTTATCTTTTAAAGTCTAGAAAGAGTGTGGAGGTGGATAATAAGAAGAGCATGGAATGAATTAAATCTGAAGTAATTCAAATCTAATTTGAAAAATGAAGTACATCTAACAATCATGGAATGAAAGATGATTATTTATTTATGGACCAAAGTAATTGTGTGGAGGAATTATGAAATACAGAATTTGACAATGTGCAAGAAGATGTAATGGAAGACGAATATACAGCGTACTTTTCATGCTATCCAATTGTAAAAGTTCATATAAGGTATGTTACTTCTTTTAAACAACAATATTTATATACATGTAAAAATGTAACTTTTTATGCTCATATTTTCTTTATTTTTAAAACTGTCCTTTTTATATCTGGCGTATAACGCGAACCTGCAAATTTTGATCTCATTTTTTGCGCAAAAACGAGCGCGTTATATGCCGGAATATACGGTAATGAGCATTTTAAAAACATGGAAGAATATAAATCTCTATTTGATTTTAAGCACTATAATATTGAACGAATTTGCAAGATTCACGACCTTTTTTATTTATTTTGGTTTTCAACATAAGACTGAAGTGTTTTTGCCAGATACAGATTATTTAATGGGAACGGTGCACACATGCCTATTTCTTGAAAAAATGTAATATTCGTTATAACAACAATTTTCTTATCTGTGTATATAAAGGCTCGGAAGTCAGCGTTAAAACAGTGGCTTAGAAGTAAAGAAATAATAGATTAGGGGAACATATACGAGCTCTCGAGTAAAAATGTTCAAATAACATGGAGGTTGAAATCAAGTACAAATCTTGGCCATCTATATTTCGTGAGCTCGAGGAAGCTTTTTTTTTTTAATCTGATGATGGCAATTAGAGATTCCATAAATAATTCAAAATTTCTTTTTATTTCATTAACCAATTTTATATATTTTTAAAACTTTTATTTAAATATATTTTATCTTTATTTGGTATTTTATTTGTAGTTTGCACACTTAACTGAAATTTTACCAAAATATTTCGCTTAGTTCTTTAAAGAATATAAAGAAAATAAATTTTTTTTTAAATTTTATGTTGCGCTTAAGTTACATTAAAGTTTACGATTGAGTATGATAATTAATTTTAATAAATAATTAAATTTAAAAAAAGAACTTTTTAAAAAGTTTTAGAAAAATTGTTTTTTGTAACACCAAGAGAACTTTTGTAATGTTCTAAAACAAATAATGAAAAGTCCAAGAGAAGAGTATGTTCTAATAAAAGTGCGCCCTCTGATTTTAAAAAATAAATATTAAGAAACATAGAAACAAAATCTTCAGCTTTTTTTGGAGGAGGGGGAGGGGACAATAGGGTTTTTTAAAAATTTAATGCTAAAAAAAACTGCTAAATGTACCTGAGGTTTTTCTCTTGTAACTAATTATCAAATGGTCCTCTCTACGCAATAATTGTTGAAAAGTACTAAAATGCCTGTTTTTCTCTTTAACCAAAATTACTTCGGCTTTTTACTATAAAAAGACAAATACCTAAGCTTCCTTCTCTTTTTATCAGTGCGTAACATAAACATTAATATTTTATTATATCCCTTTATATATATATACCATAAAACATCTGTAACAACCCACTCTGAATTGTTGGAGTTTGGGGGTTCGAACAAAGATCAGCCATAGCAAGTTTTAAACGCACTTTTATTTATCCATTTTACTTAATCAACACAACTAAAGGTAGGAAATGCACTTAGTAAATAATTAAAATAGCAATCGCGCGCGCGCGCGCGCAAAAACTTAAGTCTACTAACATATAATTAAAGTGTGCCTAACATACTCTTGGAGCACTCCTGACTCCTACTTTTCAATTCTCTGTAAATATCTTGCTTATCTATACGACCTTCGGTTGTAAATCGCGTTCACAGTTTAATCACTTTTAATTTCCAACTATCAACCATCCATTGACTATCATCGCGTACACAAATGTCAACGCTTAAATAGAAAAGCTCATTTAACTAAATACCGTCTTCTTCTTCTTCGAGGGAATAATTCAACAGAACTTACAGTTAAAAAGAATAATTTTACCCAAGAGGATTAATGGAAGATTCGCGGATAGGCACGTTACACATCTTTTCAGCATATTTATGTTTTGAAATTCTGGGGGGGGGGGAGTTTTCGTTCCACCCTTATATATATATATATATATTTACGTGTGTATGTGTACCTTGTGCAAAAGTTAAGTATAACAGGGGAAGAAACTGTAGAAATGGAAGAATTTAGTGACCAGAAATTTATTTGTTTTGCTTTAATTTTCTAAAATGATGAATGGAATCACTGTTATTGGAACTTCTTTTCCGTTATTCGAAATTAGAATCATTTACCTAACAACTGCAGCAAATATTGCCTATTGTATGGAACTAATTATCAATTTAGTACAATTATTCTTCTATTCAAATGTAAGACTTTTCCAGAATTTATTTCCTGATTTCAGTGCAGCACACTACAGATTTCTTTTGTGAGTTTAACATGCCGCTAATTATCTCAGCAATAATTGTCAGTTCCTTTGGTTCAATGTAGTTTATGAATGAATTATTTCTTTATAAATTAGGTTGACTTAAATTTCCCACCCTTTCAAGTGGGAGTAGTTTCACATCTTGATTGAATAAAATACGACTATTTTGTCTCTTAGTTTCTAAGAAAACAATGCTCACACACACACATAAATTGTCCTTTCTTAGTTGTAATTATGCATTGAGGTAAAGAAAATTAAAGACTCGAAAAGTTTAAATGAAGATTCACATAATCGTCAGGGTCGGCTTTTAAATGAGTTACTGATTCTTTCATTTTCAATTCTGTATTATAGCTCATTTTTCATTTGTTAGATATAAAACAATTTAGTCAGTGTCTATTTTTCTATTTCCACACGTATAGCAAGTTTTTATTTAAATATCTCGTTATTTTTTGAATCGGGCAAATAATATTAGAATGTGTATTTCCTTCATTTACCATTACTTTCCTACGTCAGGTTGAGCTAGATTTTCGAAATATCTATTTATCATTCTTTTGCATATTCACTCCTTCTCTCCTCCCGAGATCTTTGAAACTATTAGACATACAGACTTGAAATTTTGCAGGCATGTTTTTTATGTTGAGTAGGGTTCCGCTAAGAACGGGTTTTGTAGAAACCAGCTCCCAGGAGAGATTACTAGAGAGTGTAAGCAAAAAATATACTTCCGATGGGAAAATTCAGATTTTTTTCCTTTTTAATTCAAGGTATATGAACTACAATAATGTTTTAAAAAACAATCGGAAGCTTACTTCTAGGACTTAGATACATATCTCAGTAACTTTAAAAGATTATACAGTCTCACAGCATCCCGAAATACCTAGAGAAGTGGGCGGGTAATGGCTAGTATATTACATAGACAGTATCTATATTTCTGTATCAATATAGTTAATTGATTTCTGCAAGACAGTGAGTATTTTAGAGTATGTTTTCTTGAATGCGTCCACATTAAAGCACAGACAATTTAAAATAGACCAATTATGTATATCAGAAATTCTAATGCTATATTTTGTCTTGAAAATACTGCTAACCCTTGACTGCCGTGTTGAAAATGGCATGGATGTGGAGAATGAGCTGCCTACTATAATATCGACCACGTCATCTGACCTTGGTATTAAAATGCATGGCGTGGTAAGTGACTCAGGCAGCAGAAGGAACGTTACAAACCATAAGGATAATACACTGATGTCCAAAATCCAAGTTACAAAAGCAATTTTTTTCCCTTAGCAATAAATAGAAGTATGTATCACCATTATTTTAAAAAGGGATGTTATATAGTGTAATTCAGGAAGCTATTTCAATGTATGTGTCTGTTTAACAACAAGGAAAGATCGCTTTTCTATTTAAAAAAAAGGAATGGAAAAAAGACACGAAAAGGGAAATTTGTGAAGTTGAAAAGCAGAAGTTTTTTCTGAAGTTATCAGATTTGTGTGTATGGAATTCTGCTTTTTAAAGAAAACATCATTAGCCGCACAGATTGCTCTTAAAATGACTACACGGAATCGTTTAACCGATGGATTACGGTGGGAAACCGTTGGCAGGCTAGAAACTAAACAATCACAAGTGGAATTTGATCATTGGCTACGAGTGTCTCTCATATGGTAGTCTCAAGGTTATGGCAAAAAATTCAGACGTCGGGTGCGATTACTAAAACAACTGGACAAGGTCTTCCAAGAATTACAACTAGTGCCGCACACAAGTGGGGTCCATCTGGTCCCCCCTCCCCCGCATCGCCCTTGATTTTTTTTTCACGATTGATGAAAAAGTACTTAAAAAAATTCCAAACGAAGGTAATAATTTCAGTTCAAAAAATGCAAGAGCAAAATTTCTTTTCTCTTTTGCTTTTTCTTCCCCTTCAAAACCGAACTGCATGCGAACCGCACACTTAAAATACCCTCTTATTTTCAGAACCAAAATATTCATCTGCTTCTTTTGCACTGTGTAGTGTATTTTTGAGGGAATTGGTTATCTTTTCTCCCTGTTTTGTTAAAAGACAAGGTCAAAAGTTGGGTCATCTCGCCAAGTGCACTGTTAGGGTATCCGACTACCCTAAAATTGTAAATTTTGCCAAAAATTGTCAATTTTTTTTATAATTTTGTTTTATAATTTTTTTTATCACACTCCTGAGGAGGTTATAAATAAAACTAGATTTTATTCTGTGACAATTTGCAAGCCTATAGAAGCAAACTGGTGACTGTAAATGAAAACACTCTAATTCTCGTGTTTTTAGTTTTGTAATTATGACTTGGTGCTTCTATAGTGATCAATTTGCTCCTTGCTGTTTTTATTTTCAAATTATGAGAAAAGTAAATGCACATAAATTCGTGTGCTCTCTAGTAATTTAATTAAGTATTTGTTATTAATAATTTGTTTTATTATCTGATGCTAATTATTTATTAATTAATTTATTTTGTTACTGTTTTTTGTTCCCGACAATCGATAAACTCAAAAGAATATATTTGGTGGCGTATTAGGGTATGTTATGAAAATGGAGGACCACGCCTCTTCCCCTTGAAAAGTCCCTGTGTGTGCTCCTCGTTATCACACCACTTTAAATACTTGGCCTAATAGAAATATGACTGCTAGGCAACTGTCTCAAAACCTCGCTACAGTGTCTGAAACAATGGTATCGTGACAAAACGTATATAGAACACTAGCTAAGAGGGGCCTTTACGTCCGGAAAACATTGATGTGTGTTCTCCTTACGCAGTTTTACAAGAGAAACCATTTACCTTGGAACCATGAGCACCACTCTTGGATACAGCAAGACTGGCGCCGTGTTCTCTGCAATTACGAATCGCATCTCAGTATACAAAGGAATTCTTGGCGAGTTTTCTCCTGCAAAGAGCCTAAGAAAAGCACTATCATCTTCCAAACAACAGAGAAATCGATCGCTTTGATGACACTTGCTTCCTTGTACAGGAAATGATAACGTTGGATACTCGTACTCCACTCTGAACCTTCTCTGTTGGTACAGAAGACAGCAGAAACCTATCAGGAGGAGATTCTGGAGTCCTGCATGCGATATTTGAGGAGTTGTGGAAGACCAATTCGATTTTGTGGCCGGTAACACCCTACCATTTTGAGCCGTTCTTGTCGGATTATCTGGAAGGAAAAAGTATTCACCGTATTGTGCGGCCAGCGAGGTCTCCAAATCTCAATCCCATGGAGCACTTGCAGGAGGCTCTAGGAGACCAATTACATTTCTGCAACTACCTACAAGGACTCTTCAGGAGTTAAAATTAGCTGTTTTGAAAGCATGGATATTATTACCATAATTGTTAATCAACAGCCTTATTAGCAGTATGGGAGCCCATTACGAAACTTGTATAACTGTAAAGGGGGGGGGCGTCACACCTCTTATTAGATGAGTTATTCTTGAGTCATGACGTATCCTATTTTGACCAATGTTGCTCTTATTTATATGTCAGCTTGCATTAAATTCCTGTACTTTATTTGTTACAATTTCCTAACTCACAGCATTAGATTTAAATATACTGAATTTCTATGCATTAAACTGAATTTTTGTCGAAATATCGCTCTTTTAAGTTTGTAACCTAAATTTTGGACACCAGTGTAATAATAATTTTTGACATTAAGCTTTTGAAGTCCCACTCTTCATTTTTTTTTTCGGTAATAATTCTGATTTTAAAAGAAAACGGTGCTAACTTTCTTTTTTAAAAAATTGCGTGTAGTAACATACACGGAAAATATTTTATATTTAATTTTGTATAGGAAATGTGTTTCACAAAATACCACTCAGTCAATTCTAATGTATTTTGTCGTCTACTAAGTCTTTGAAGAACAGATTGTAATAAACCAGTTTCAATCATGTTATACTTTTTCTCGTATGTCTTCTTTTCTCTCTTTTGTTTCAAATCTCTGTATTAGATTTTTACTTTTACCAGTTTTAATGCAATTAATTTTCTCCACTTCCTGCTTTATTATTCTGCAAATTCTGAAAATTGTCTCTTTTTAATTATAGGATCCGTATGAAAATGAATTACAACAAATGAACATAATAACTCGCAAAATTGCGGTTCATAAGTAATACTCATTTGCAGCATTTTGTTTCTTATTGTAAGTGGTATTATATTACATTTTTAAGGTATTACGCGAATCATGTGATTAAATAATTTGACACCTTGGGAAAAAAATTCAAAATTAAATCACTATTAACTTGAAAAATATGGAAATAAAAGCTCATTATTAGGAATATATGTAGTTACTAAAAATGTTTTAATGAAATACGTTTTTCTGAGAAAGAATATTTTTAATATCTGAATAATTTTTTTGATATAAAATTAATAAGGTGGTTGCTCAAACGGGGAACAGCAATTCCTAAAAAAGTTTTGAAAATAATTAACTGAAATTTTTTGTGCATGTTCTGTATAATAGTAGAAGTATTTTAACCTTCAGATTTATCAATCACTGTTTTATTACAAAATTTACAGTCCCTTATATGAATATAATCACTGTTTTTTTAAGCAATTTCATATAATAACCAAGATAATGTGCTCTAATTTTTGTAAAATTTAAATATCTCATATTCTGAAGGTCATTTCAAAAATGAATAACATAGCAACACATCAGAATTGAAAAATTGAAATATTGTTCATCAACTTTTGGTACAGAATGGGCTACGTTTATGTTATTTTTTGTAAATTGTTACCAATTTTTTCTCACACATTTTAGTAATAACAATTTCTTTTTATCTTCTTATATAATTTTAGCATATTTTCTTACAATGTACTAAACAAATCTAAAAACCACAAAAAAATCCTCGTTTCTCCACTTTTTTTTAAATAAAAAAAAGTTGTTGAAAGTATAGTCAGATAAACTAAACTAATTTTTCAAATCTTTTTCAAAATAATAACTTTTACATAAACTTTGTCACTTGCATAAAAGTTTCAATTTTGACAGATACATATTTCATAAAAGGAAATTAGACCTTATTAATATTCATTTTTCTGCACACGTTCAATTAGCAGTAATGATAAGATATAATGACCTATTCAATGCAATTACCCCTCCTCATGTATAATGGTTCATGTTTTGCGTGGCATTGGCATTCTCTTTCCTGAACCCCTATGGCCAGTTGTCCTTCGATTAATGTTGCTATTTATCCCTTATCGTTTTCGGAGCGAGGTGAACGTAATTCGGAAATTTGGCCAGACTATTGGTGGGAGGGATTTCGCCGTTATTTATGCCAAGAGATGTTATGATTCGTAGCTGTAATTAATACGATTTTTGTCCAAGGTTGTTTTTGTTTTGCTTGTAAGAATTTTATATTGCTATAATATTTATTGATGGTACATTTATGCTATGGAATTTATTGATGGTAGCTTAAGGAAGTCAGCGATTTGAATCCAAGTTCAAATATCTTTGTCTAAATCTTATTCAAGGGTAGGAAAAAATCTATTTTTTGTGTAAAGCCTTAAAAAAACTTTTCAAATTTTTACATTACATATAAAAGGAGATTTGAAAAATAATTATTAAAATATAATAAATCATGCATCCAAAGAGGACTTGATAAAAGAACCTCAAAACGAAGTAATTTAGTTCATAAAATATTTCATTGAGAAGTCTTGTGTGTTTGTATTTTCTTTAGATAAAACTGTTTAAAACATAGAATATATAAGTGAGGATTAGAATAACCCCTTAAGCAGTCAATTTTTTTGCCCAAAATGGTCCCAAAAAAAGGGACATTATTTTATTGTATATAACTAAGCATAATACTGAATAGAATGCAAAAATGGTGGAATTTTATTTTGATTTTTAATTTTAAAGTTTCCACGCTGTTCCTTATTTTATAATTGGGGAACACCAAAACCCCTAAATGTTCGCTTTTTACAAGGACACTCTGCATACTATGAAGAATGTTTCACATGTATCTTAAAAGAATTTTTCTCATACTTATAAAAAAAATAATTAAGCTCTTTTTCGGTTGAGGATGCACAAACAATTTGAAGCATGGTGTAATATTAAGTCTTACAATGCAATGGGAACAGAGATAATTTTAGCTTTTTTGGAATATCTTTCCGCGTTTTCATTTCTTCTCAAGCAACAAATTGCACATTACCTTGACAATCCCTGTTCTTTATCGAATATTTTCAAGAATCTAAATTCCCGTCTTCAATGAAAAAGTCCAGCCTTCACCACAAAGAAAATTCCGGATGAGGAGTGTTTCAGTACCATGGACGAACTGCACCTCTGAAAAATAGCACTTATATTCTCACTATAAGAATTAAAAATATGTGCAATCAAAGAAAGAAAAAAGAAAAGCTTTCGCCCACTTTCGGTAGCCCGTGCGGTGTACGGGTAAACAAGTTTAGTGGTTAAATAACTCTATTATAAGCAAAATGATTAAAAATTAAGGTGGGAAGTAATAAAAAAAAAGACAGAATTTCTAAATTACCCAAAGATAACCAAATGATTGGCTAAAGTCACACTTAGCAATATCGTGAGACTTCATCCTTTTTAACCGAAGTCGAGTGACGAGGACGACATCTGAGCTGACGCTCAATACTTATATTTTATTTGGAATGATTACTTAGATGATGTGTCACTAGTAATCGGTCTTAATGTGAGAAATGATGTCACACACTGACGCAGAGACAATAGGATGCTGATTGTACGAAAGCGGAGCAAGCGGATATGCATTTGACGTACAGGGCTGCGGAATGCAATGGATGAACCACAAAGTGCTTGTATGTGCAATGATATGCAATGCAACATACTTCTACAAATAAAATATTTTGGAGTACTACGGCAGTGGCGTAACGTACAGCCCCACAACCTTCGCATCATGGAGGGAAGGCCAGGAATCTAGACGGCTCAATGCTTGACTGACGTCAAGTACGATTTGGGGCCAAAAACTTTATTTTGCAAGGAGGGCCCTAATATTCTTCATTACGCCACTGATGAAAGATACAGACTCCAGACATTCAGGAGATTGTACAAGATCTAGTACGTGAGAATCCAAGGTAGAGTAAGCGCTAGTGAGTACGCGAATTATTGCGCAACTTATCGGGAAGGGTGTCCAATATACACTACTGCTTGCACAAAATGCAACACCCTGAAGGAAACATGCAAGCCATGTGTTTCCATCATGCGTTGGCGACGATGAAATATGAATCATTAGAATTGTAGCGCAGACGCACATCACGGGCGACCGTAGCGCCACCCTCAAGCGCTATATAAGAGGAAAACAAATTGGCAATTTAAAAAATACGGCATTTTTTTTTTTTGCGTAAGCTATTTTTTTATGCTATGTGGAAAACATCGAGTGTCTGTTGACAAAGTTTCTGAATTCGATCGAGGAAGAATAGTAGCCTATAGGATTGCGGATTATCCTTCAGAGAAATTTGTTGAACGAAACCAAGCAACTGAGATACGGATCTGTCATCGCTGGATGCAGGAGGGACCTACTAGGCCGATCGCGTCCACATCGTTGCACCACTGCCCATAATGACAGGTTGATTGTACGCAAGGCAGGGATGAATGGCGCAGCCACATTACGAACCATAGCATATCAGATTCAGTTTGTTACACATCATTTGGTATTCACTCGTATCATTCGACGCCGTTTGCAGCAGAGTAGAATGTCCGCAAGGCGTCCATTTCTTCGTTTACCCTTGACTGGAAAGCACAGGCGCTTGTGTCGCCAATGGTGCGGTGAACGGTTGACATGGACAAAGGAATTGAACGATATTGTGTTCACTGACGAGTCACGCATCTGCCTGCAACATCACGATGGTCGAATTCGAATTTGGAGAAACCGTGGTGAGAGGCCGCGTTATACATCGCTATGGAATCTGGTATCATGATTTGGGGTGTTAAAGGATTAAACTGCCGGATCCCTCTAGTACGCATTGCTAGTACACTGAGAAGCCAGCTCTACATCTCTGAGGTTTTGGAGCCCCTGGTCCTCCCATATATTCAGCGCTTGCCATCAGCCATATTCCAACAGGATTATGCGCGACCACATGTGGCACGCAATGTTCAAGAATTCTTTACCCATCAGATTGAATTGCTTCCTTGACCTGCTTGCTCTCCGTTTTTATCGCCAATCGAAAACGTTTGGTCCATGCTTGCACAACGACAGGCCTGGAATACACCATCCGCTGTTACACCAGATCAACTTTAATAATATACGGAAACCGCATTGAGTGCCGTGACTCAAGGATACATCCAAAGCCTCTTTGATTCTTTGCCAAGACGTTCGACAGCTATTATGGCCAACAATGGCGACTACACTAACTACTGATTTTATCATCATCCACAAGTAGCAAGAGGCTGTAATTTTAATCGTTTGTTCTTCGTACAGCATGGTATGGGCTAAAAAAAATTCGCTGTGATATCTCTGGTCCTTCTTGGTGTTGCATTTTGTGTGGCCAGCAGTGTATAAATAGCATGTCCATCTGTGGCATTTTTAATAGTTTCAGCATAGTATTTCGATGTCGAATGTTTCCGAACGTAAGCCGAAAGTATGTTTTTCTTCAAAAATATACTCGAAATTCGAAACCCGCATAAAATCCGAAATGGAAAAAGAAAATTTTATAATTTTCAAATATGACGTCATGAGGGTTTAAAACTTTAGAAATCTGGTAAAACGGGTGGAATATTTTCCAATAATATTTTTCTTAAGTAACATGCCAATAACGACTGGTAATCCAAACACATATTTCCATCATCCGCTATCTTACACACTGTGTTAATCTAACTTTCTGCGCCATTTGTTTTTTGTTTAGAAAGGAATTCGTATACGGCAAGTGATCGTCGACCTATGTTTCCTGTCCTAAAAGGAAAATTCACCGCATTATGAGCATATGTTCTCAGACATCCCAATGAATGAATGCAAAATTCAAGAACTGTTCGAAAACTCAAATTCTGACTAAAACTTTGAAAGATTTATGAAATGTTGTCTTCCTTTTTGGAAGACAACATTTCATAAATCTTTCAAAAGCTATTCAAAATACTTCAGAAGTTAAACGATTAAAATTGCTTGTGCATGGCAAACAAAGAAAAAAATTTTAAAAAATAATAAATCAGTTTTTCTTAAACTACATTTCCCCCAAGATTTGCTGATCCTCACATAATCCAACCCCCTTTCCAGTGGCGTAACGGAGAATTTTAGGGCCCCCCTGTAAAGTCAGGTTTTTGGTCCCTGGCTAGATCTTACAAAGAATTTCCAAACTATAACATATTTTACATCGGGCCCCTTAGAATCCTGGGGCCCTCTGCAACGCGGGGATGTACGTTACACTACTGTTCCTTTCTTTTACTTTAAAAATGTTCCAAACATACTCAGCTTGTACACGGGAATATATAGTAAATTCTGAAACTAAAATCCAATAATAATTTATTCTAATGCATAATTGAACGTTGCAACAATGATTTCTCAATAAACATCCGTACCGAAAATTAAACTGTCCTTCTTCGCTTTCCCTTAAAAATAAATATTAAAAACATCCAGCCCCTTTTGAAATAATGTCTGGTATCTGGAAATATTCATTGTATAACCCTAAATAGCATAATGACTGTCAAAAAAAAAATTTACTTATTGCCTTAAAAGTATTAGTTTGTACCTTGAAAAAATAGCATTTATTCAAATGATATCCCATTGAGAATTCAGATTAGTTTAATAAGGTATTTATGAGCGCTTTCTATTGTCCAACACAAAACCGGGTTCATATTTATAATGAAGGTTTTTACAAAGCATCATTCATCACAGGCTTAGCTAATCATTTACCAGACACGTGTTCAATAAACGAAGAAAGCAATCCCAAGGTCTTCGATAATATTTCGGGGGGTCTCAAAAACGGACATAGCTGAGCTTTTCTCACTGAAAACCGAAGGAAAGATAAAAGCATTTAGTGCTCGCGTGAATGAAAAGCGACAAAGAGAACGTCTTCAAATTGAAAAAAAGCGATAGCAGATCTACCCTTGGTATGTCTATCAACATCTCTCGCAACACTTCCGGCTTTTAGTGATTGCAACATTCAGTGGGATCGATGTAACTAATAACTATTCAGGCTGTGCTTATATGAACGTGTTTAGACTGATGGAGTACTCTTGGGTCGATGATTGATTCCATTATGATGTTAATCATTTAGGAAAAGTTAATTAATGATTAAATATATTGCTGTAATTTATGCTCGACGCTAAATCACTCAGTTGTGTTCATATCAAAGCTTTTCTATTATGACGTTAGGTTAGTTTGAGGACAGTAAATTGATAAAATTCAAAGATTTAGTTATTACACCTACACGTTTTGCGAACTCTTTGCAGTTGATAAATACGTCAAAAATTTTTGAATTTCGTATACAGTGCACGAAACTGAGGAGACCGTAAAATTTTTCGTGTTAAAAGAATTTCGTGTAAAAAATATTACAAAAAAAAACACATGTTCAACAGAATTAAGTTTATTAGACTACATTTTTTTTTCAAAAATATGTTTTTATGCATGTATTTCATAAAAATCAATGAAACTAAAACATTCTCAAGAACTTAATGAATTTTAAGCAAAATTATCTCAGTTTTTGAAAAACAAAACATTTATTGAGTTTTTGGAAATTAATCCGATATTTTTCTTTGCATTGTCTTTTTCAGCATCAAATTTCAAGAAATTGTTCAATGTCGTCCATTCTGTTATTCCTTTCACCTTTGGAATTTGCGTCTCAATAACTGCGCATATTTTTCATGATGCATCTCATTTTGGATGACGTGGGAACAGGAGTTGCATTATTCATTTCATTTTCGTTGACGCAATTCGCATCAATAATATTTTTTGAGCTTTGAACAAACTCCAAAATGTCTTTGTCTGCCATAATTGGGGCTGTACAAACATTATAATCACTTATTGCAACGAATTCTTCAGATTGTACATTACGACAGTCTAATAATACAGAAAGTTTCTCAAGCATTTCATTAATCGTCGGGTCAGTTTCATTCCCAGGAGGAAAATCTTTTCGTGTTAAGCGATTTTCGTTGTGTGTTAAGAGATAAAAATGCATTAAAATACGTAGTAGTTTATCGGGACCGTTGTTTGATTTCATGTTAACCAATATTTCGTCTTAAGCATTTTCGTGTTAAACGTATTTAACTATATTTATGTGAGCAAAGTTTTTCTCGCATGAAGATCAACAACAGTAAATACAGATTGAAGTTAGCTGACATAAAATTGCAGGCTGTGATGAGAATTTCAACAGAATCTCACTCCTAATTTAAAAACATTTTTTAGAAAAGTGTGATCAAATACGTCTGTCTCATTAAACTGATTCTTACTAGTAAATATATGTGTGCTTGCAGCTCTATAGATGATATAAAATTATCATAGAAAATATAATGCAATTGATATAGTTACTTAACATATTTATTGGTTTTTATGGAACATTTGATGCATTTTTTGAGATGCAAAGTTAACAAATGAATTCAATTAATTTAAAAAGATACTGCCCTCCGGTGTCCTCCTGTTCTCCCTCCTCTTTGGCCCTAGAGTCAAAACAACTGCCCACCCCTAGTATAGGATAAATACCGTAAAATCCAGCATATAATGCGCACCTGCACTTTAAAGCTGCAATTTTTAATTTTAGGTATATTCGCCGTATAACGCGCACCTCCTTTTGTACGAAGAAACTTGAAATGCACCTTCGCTATGCTCTTATGTTTTACAATCATTTATTCAAAGTAATATTCCAAGCTTTAGAAAAAAACATAGTAAAATATAGTCGTAATATCGTTCGGAACCGTGATTTTGCCAAAGCGTAGAAACGAATATTTTTTTTAATATTTAGCGTCACTTAGACTAGAATACACGTATAAAATTGTTTTAAGGATATTATTACGGAAATGAGCAAAGTATCTCCCATTTTCAAAACATTCTCCTTTTATGAAAAGTGCTTTTATTATATTAATTTTTTTTCCTTTTTATAGCTAAGACTTCTCCAGTGAGCCTGAATTAAGAACTTAGAAAAATTCACATTATTTTCAGAATTACAACCAATTGAAGTAATAACTGGTACTTTTTTGCTAAAATTTTTTCACTCTGATGTATTAAAATATGGATAAATCCACTTCTAAGTTGTATGTTTCAAAAATCCTAGTTCACACAGACTCTGTACAGTGGTCTGAGTTATGTACAGTAGAACGTCGTTTATCCGAATCAATTGGGACCGGACTCCGTTCGGATACGCGATTGTCCGGATAACCGAAAACCGATTGCGATCCATGCAGTATATCATACTGGACACTATACAAATATTGAAAATCATCAAATGCGGGAAACGTGCTTGAAGAAAAAGCCAAATAGATGCAAAATGTCGCAATTTTACCTCGAT
>BMAO01012819.1:0-70219 GCA_019973975.1 Trichonephila clavata
AAATGGTTCGTGTGTTTACCTACGATGCCTTGGATTGGGTAAGAGTTGAGCTATTACGTGGCAGATTGTCCACCCAAAAAACGGGGAGACATGGTGGTGGTGGGGAACGATGGTTCCGAATCTATCGAACAAGTGATTTCTTTTTTGATCATTGTCCTTACCGGACCGATGCTGCTGCTTACATGGCCCAAGTGTATCACAGAATCGATTTGATATTGATTCATTGGTCAATAAAATTGTGGTGAGTCCTGGTCATTTGTTTACCAAACTCTTTGTCAAATATTTGTATGCTCCCCTGCGAAAGGAAATTGGTCCCTGATTAAATCCAAAACGGCTTTCGTGGTTAATCCATTGAAACAGGATGTTTATTGCACGTCTTATCCAGAAAAACTGTTTACTTTAAAGAAGGTAATCGGCAGGTAAAATGACGGTGACGCCTCATGAATCTCATCGAGAAATTGGATCCAATGGAGAAGTGTTTGTGGAAAAAAACATTGGATGTTATCGAGCAGTCAACATAAATGTACCCTCTCAATCCTTACTTGTCGTATCTAATTGCACGTCAAATGTCCAATAAAGTCAAACATAATTCAGTTCCCTCCTTTCACGATAGTTATTTGGGATTTTATGCATTTTGGGTTGTTTTGAAACGAAGAATGTGGGAAGAACCACCATGATGGTACGCAACACGGTCGTTTCTACTTGTGATGCGTTGGATCCGTGTTTCACGATACCCAGCGCGATGCCTGTGGACGTGGTTACAGTTGGAACCCGATTCCACATTCACCCTCATTACTTTGTCGTGATCAATGAAGCCTGCGTTCCTGTCACCGCGGCTTGTTTTCAACGCATTCAAATCGAAGCTCTCAAACAACAGTTTCAACAGGTGGAATGTTTTAAGAATCCAATTTCATCTACATACGTTATAAAGTAGGATTACTCTTTAAACGTTTACCTGGAACGGATGTTTGGGTAACTCCCAAGGACATGGTGTTTTGGGCTCAGAAATTGTTACAACTCAATACGATGGAAGCGCTCATTGAGCGTTTTGGATATGATTTAATTACCAGTTTTCATGTGGATTTGAATCCCCTATTCATGCACAATGCGTTTCCTAAAACACATTGGCTTTTAATGCGCTAAAAAATGCCGTGTTGGCTACCGATGCACGGTATGCTCATTATTTTATGGATAGTTTATCAGCCTATGCTCGTCAATTGACACCGCATCATCAAATCGTTCAAGAGCCTGTACAAGATGGAATTTCACCGCATTTTGCTCTCCATGTTCCTCATGTAGTGGTATCTTATATGAGTTTCTTGGGATGTACACAAGAAGATGGAATAGTGTGTCGTCAAGACGTGAACGCCTTTGATTGTTGCCGATTTTACACGATACGGATTAAAATGAAAGCCGATGGATTAGTGTTGTTTCATCCTGTGCAGGGAGACGCTGATGAGACCAGTCTGGTATGTACGGTGTGCATTTGGAGAGACTCTTTTACAACTGGAGCCCTTTTCCATTCACGTACGCACCGTTCCCATCAAGGACCAAGTGATTCAATTGCATTTCAATAAACCTCCTTTCGAGTGATTCAACACTATTTATCAGCTCACACGTTAAGTATTTGCTTGGAACAAGACCATTGGCGAGTACGGGAGATAAATTGTGTAGTTTTCATGGCCAAAAAGGAGTGCTACGTCTCATGAAAACATTACCCTTGTTGGATGAAAGGATTCAACCGACTTGTTGGTGAATCCCTACAGCTTATTTCGAATGACACCGGATAAATTTGGAAGGGGTCACACGGGGAGAGGGAAGAGATGCTCAAACGGTACGCAACACGGACGGACAGGTAGTACCGGATGCCAAAGCATTTTTTGCCAAGACATTTTATTTTCCAATTGCCTATTGGAGCTCGGAACATTTTTATGCTCCCAGCGAATGTACGATGGATAAAATTTTACATCAAGCCGTCAAAGGACGACCCGAGGAGGAGGCATGCGTTTGGGCAATATGGAATGTTTAACGGTTTACGTGGCAACGGATTAGCCGCATGTTTTGAAGAAAAATTTTTTGAACATGGGGATCGAATCCCAAACAAGACAATCCCACGATTAGTTTACCCAAATCAGTGGAATTGGTGAAGGAAGATGCCCGATTTTTCAAGTGTCATTTGAAATATCAAACAAATTCGAGTGTCATCATGCGAAAATAAATTTAAGTTGACTCTAGTTTATCCAATGAAATGGGTCAAAAACTTTAAAATTTGTGTCGACTTTTAAAGTTTAACGGGTCAAAAATCAAACTTTTAAAGTTTTTGGTACACAAAGAAAAAGGTACTGAAAAACTTTAAAAGTTGGAGACTTTTAAATCTCAAACTTTAAAAGTCTGGCAATTTTTTAAAGTTGAAGGCCATTTTATCCAGATCTGACGGCGTACATTTTAAAAGTGCTGCTCATGCGTTTTTCTGTTTTGAAAACAACTTTTTTTACAGTCGTTATAACCTGTGTAGCAGTCAAACGGAAAAAATACATGAGTACCTCTTTTGCTCAACTATTTTTGCCGTTTGACTGCTACACACAAAGATTTAAAGTGACTTACATAACTTGGAAAAATATTGAGCACACCTTCTGCTCAACTATTTTTCCGTTTGACTGCTACACACAAAGATTTAAAGTGACTTACAGTAACTTGAAAAAATAGTTGAGCACCTCGTTTGCTCAACTATTTTTGCCGTTTGACAAACAACCTTAAATTTTAATGTGTCACAGTCAAACAGCAAAAATACTTGAGCAGAAAAAATAATTGAGCAAGTATCTAAAAAAAATTAATTTAATTTTTTTTTTTTTACTTTAGAGTTGGTGGTCCAGTCTTTTCTTGTACCAATCTCATTTCCACTTCTTCAGGAAAAAATTTCGCTAGTGTATGTTCCAAGCAATGAGGCTTTCCCTTCAATACTACTTTTACATACGGTGAGGGACAGATACACATGTAGTCCTCTCTGCTTTTGTACATAAACACTCCATGTTCACACACATCCGGATTCAAAGTATTACATTCGGGGCCTGACCAAAATGTAGCATCGGTACAGAGGCACATCAAATAAGGAACAGGATTCTTGGCCAACATCAACATGCCTCCTTTTTCCGTATTGCATTTTACAGGTTCATCGGGTTGCAAAACACATACTCCTCCCACACAACGTACTGATTTTTCCACACATAAAAAGCTTCAATCATCCACACATTTGATGGGTTTAGCTGCACAATTTTGTTGGAAAACTGCAATTTGAATTTGAATATGGGACTTGGTTTCAGGTATAGTAGACGTCATGTTAATCCATACAAATCCAATCCATAATAATAGGAAAAGACACCACGAAGACCACATTCTTTTCTTACCCAAAGTCAAGATGGAACGCTCTATCGATCATCCCGAATCTCAAAGGCCTCGATCTTCAGCTGGTTTAAGCCGTGTCACGAAATGGCGGGATGCTTGGACGGCTTGTTCTACCGTGGTGGAAGGATTTTCTCCCACCAATTTGAAAAATTTTCATCTTGTGTTTGGCCAGTGGGTCTCCATTCTCAACTGGATTTTTGGAAACCCCATTCACCCATTGAGGCAATACATTCCCTATTTTTATTATTGCAATGAACCCAACGGTCCCAAAGAAATTTTGCACATGTACATGGATCCCAATATCGGGGAGAGCAATGAACGATTTATTCACATTTTTTTCAATTTATACGATTTTAACAAGATTCGGCGGGATTATTGTGATAATGTGAACCGAAATAATCACATGTTGGTAGATGAAGCACGAGGCACCATCAATTTTTCCGTTTTGGAAGAGACCATACATAATCCAGCAGAATATTTCCAACACATTACCACTTGGCAAATGTTATTTCTGTATACATTGCACTTGATGGCTCACTGGGATACGTACGACAAGTATAACCACGCCCATTATGATACACACATGCGACTCAAAGACTCTGAATTTTACAACTTGTATTTTTATGGACAACTTGTCTATCAGCATCAATAAAGAACTATGCCGAGACGAAGAGCTTCTCCGTTCAGGGGACCGAGTAAAGTTCCAATTCTATATGAATATGAAATGCTGACTGATTATACCTCTCAAAATACAGAGGATATGAAAAAATTGGTATCCATGGGTTATTTGGAAAGTATTGCTGTAGACAACCAATCACTCGTTCCCGTGACCAAACTGAAATCTTTTTTTCGTCACGCCAAAACATTTACAGAGTTTAAAGCAAATTATTTGCAGACAATCCCGGATGAATATTGGATGAACACCTTGCATGAAAATCCACGGGTCATGCCCTATATTCGTCGTTATTTATCCACTTCCCCACCCTCGTCCCGATCTCCAAGCCCACGAAGACGTCTCAAGATGAAAGAGTTTGTGGGACCCGCCCGCATGAGTGATGTATCGGACGATGAATCGGTCATTTCTATTGATCCACTAAACGATGAATGCGATAACACCAACGTCAATTTGCCCAAACCTTTATGTCAGGACATTCGACGAGTGTGTCGTTATTACGATAAAGACCGAAGATACCGGCCCTATGATAGAGATAGCAGTGAAAATGACCAAAATGCTTTTAATTTGTCTTATAGTTAAACAATGAGAGGATTTTCCAAAGGAATTATAGGCTAAAGGAAGCATGGTTTTGATGCGATCACTGTAATCCCATACATAGGGTGGGTGGGGTAAATGGGTGGAGAGATCATTGTTTAAAGACAACAGGATAGATCGGGATGTGCAAGGAGCCAATTGTCCTCGCAACACACGAATAGGAAATACACTGCAACATTCGGGAGGTCCAAACAGGATCGAAGGTCAGGAGGGATGGGAACGCGAGAGACTGGAACCGAGTCGTAGTCGTAAGCCCATAAACGAAGAAATTGGGGTAAAAGGCGTGTACATTCCATCAAATTAAAACCCAACAAGGGAGCATATTGAGGAAGATTAAAATTTAACAAGGTGATGAAATGGTACAATTCTTCTTCAAAAGTATCACTCGTATCGTTTCGAATGGCGTCTACGTACGATCGACCCAGTTTTATGCGTTGACAATCTATAGGCAAGGCATCAGTGAGTAATTGATCCACCTCGTGTACATGAAAATGATTTTCATTCCCCACCAAATAGGATAAGTGGTATGGACTCGAATGTTGAATCAATTCATGCATAGGGTCATGAGTACGTCGATCGAAAGAATGAACAACATAGGAAGGAGAATCGACAGGAATCATTTTATAATGAATGTCCATCACCACAAACTTTTGCAAAACGGGATATTTGTGTTTTGACAGCAAGTCGAGAACCAGAGCCTTGTATTCAAGAGCCATCATAAACTTTATTGTGAAAATAATTTAAAACCAATACAAGTATAAAATTTTATTTTATTTATTTATTTTTTTTACTTGTACTGGTTTTAAATTCTACCAAACATGTGTTTATGGCAACAGCTGTAAAACAAATTTTCCATTAGGTTTTACAGTTTACATCATAGCCATCATAATATATGACTTATTACAACATTATTTCTTCATTGACTTGCTCCACAGTATTTCCTAAACGAGCTACCCACCCCCTACAATATTATTACGAATGTGATTGTTGGGCATCAAATAACAAAACTCTTGCAATATTTGAATGAGACTTTTGTGACCACTTTGGCACAACAATTCATGTGTTTCTGTATCAAAAGCCTCATCTGGTTCATCCAAAATACATCTTTTCCCCTTCTTTTTTTTTTGGTGAAAAAATAATTTAAATTCCAATTTCAAGTAGCGAATTACGTCTCGTAACGTCTTTTTTTGCATGACACATCGCCATTTATTTTCATTCAAATGCGGTTTATGACCTATGAGACGCACCCGGTTTTCCACATTAAAATCACCAATATCACACAACACTGGATGGTGATCCGTACATAAAAATAAAAATTGTTTCAAATCGGGTACACCACGCCTCCCATTTGGCAACAGACGGCACAAAAAAAACACCACGAGAGCATAGACTGTCTCTTTAAATTGCAATCTTTGAATATTTCGAGGAGCATACCATTGAATCGATTGATGAAACATGCCAATGGTGTAGCCGGAGGATTCTCGAAAATGACCTGAAAAGGGTAATACATATTCTGATCCCCAACAATGCACGCATTTCAATCATTTCATAAAAATGTTCTGGAATATCACATGATTGGCTGATGGTATAAGATTTTCAAAAGGTGGACCAAATTGCATACAAGCAATGAAACCAGTCCTGGTTAAAATTATTCAAGAGCAACAAAGAAGGTTTTTTGGGATGAATTTCGCAATCCGATGCGGTGAAATTGACATTGTCAATGTGCCAAATAATACTTCGGACGTGGTCTTCGGGTTGGACGTGAGATTTAGAACTCATTTCATCTTTGTTTATTAACCAAGCATTATGAACCAAAAGTATGTGTGTGTACTAGATATGGACGAAACTTTGGGTTTTTCAACCGGGGAAACGTTTCATGTTCGACCTAAATTTCAGACTTTGATCAACTTTTTAAAATTGATTCAGGCCGACATTATTTTATGGAGTTTGGGGTCGGACGATTATGTACACTGAGTGGTGAATGGTTTTTTACCCGAACTCGTCCAGCATCTTTTCAAACTTTTTGTGCGCTCAGAATGCAACTATTCCAAAACCGATTACCAATATACAAAGGCTTCAGCCTATATACGAGACATGTATGTGGAGCCCATTTTTTTAATAGCTGTCGATGATAAAGTGAGTGAAAATATGGACCAACAATATGATTTACGCATTTACGTGCCACCGTATACCAAAGTAAACTCGTGTGACAAGGAATTGTTGCAAGTGTGCGAAAAAATAATTAATGGTATTGCCGAACTGATTCGGTAAATATAAAGACATGTTTAGTGTAGAGCAATTTTTAATAAAGATTCAAAATATGCAAACCCAATGGATTTGCTTACGATGGCTACAAGCTCATGATGCAGCTCGACCCAACATTGGGTTGGAATATCGTCACAAAACGCTTCGGGATTTTATTGTTGTTCAATTGTTTGTCTCCTTCTTCTTTTATATGCATGGCAGTATCCATCTCCCACCCTTCAAAAATGGCCCTTGTTGACGGCCGACGATTCCACGACCCCAACCGTCAGTTGTCAAGACACAAAAGATTGTGATGCGCATCACATTTGTCTGAATCAAACATGCCTTCCTCAACTCTTGCGAGGGGAAGAATGTGATCCTCTGACGGGACAACGGACGCTAGTGTCCCTTCAGGGCAAATCTTTGGTGGCTTGCATTTGCAAATATCCCGATTTTTTCCATCAAAAACATTATGGGGGTAATTGTGACGTGGATGTCACGTGTCAACCGTACGGACATTACAATTTACATACGAAACAATGTGATTGTTTGGAGGGGTTTGTGGCCTTTAACCAACCCAAACCCAAGTGTGTCAAAAACTACCGGTCATTGAGCGTATGATGTACAAATCGTGTGAACCGGATGAAGTGCATTTTAGCTATATTCAACCTTCAGACGGATTTACCGCTGGGTACTTGTGACGCCATCAAAATAAAAAGTGTTTCAAACGACCTTGCACGTTTGAGGCTTTTACAGGCCAACCATTGAAAAAGGCTCGTTATGAGGAAGGAGTCGCTTGTGTATGTGATCCGGCGTTGGGTCAGTTTGGAGTACGTATCGGTTTGTCAGATTACGTTCGAGGACCTGGATACAATGCTTGCGCGAGTGTGTTTCAAACTCCTTTGGAAAAACCCATTCCCGTGCAAGTTGTCACCTATTTTTATTTGATGCAACAGCCTGCCGTCAGCTTTTTACAATACGAAAAAATTAATGCTTCACATGTCATTGCTCCCCTCTCTTCTTTCATTCAAATTGGAATGTTGCAAGTGGGTCAAGAATTTCCGTACGATTACATGCAAGTATTTTTCAGACAACGACACCCTTTTACGTCTCAAATTCTTCAGTTTAATTTCAACGAAACCTTTTACGCAAAATATCCTCCTACTTTTATTCGAAAACCCAATCAAATGGAATGGTGTCGATTCATGAGTCGACATTTAAAGGACATATTTTTACCTTCTGAATGGGCTTTTAATTTATTATACACCTTCCCAGCCTGTTATATTGGCAAAAATGATCAAGACGCCCCTGAACAGTACCGAGGACGGTATGTATCGAATCCCTTACATTTCACATATGGAGCATATGCTGAACATCTACGATTCAACGGCCTTCTTTTGAAACATGAACGAGGGGATTGGACGCAAGACTTTGCCCCCGAGTACGACATAGATACTTATCGTTCCTTAGCAAATCCTCAGATGGTCCCATTCTTGGACGATCCCGTCGTGAAAATGTTGGAGCAAGGTTACATGAGCAACGATCCTATCGATGACCAAAATGTCTTGTATCGCCGACAGAAAAGGGATCGTGACAGCAATAATAAGCCCACCTTTTGAAAAGACAAGATGAAACGAAATCTCGAAGAAGAAGAGTCGGACGATGAATTCCCTTCCCCTAAATTTGCTCGTCGAGAAGAAACGGATATTTTGCAAGATTTGCAAAAAGGGTTAACAGAAACAGACAATTATTCTATTAATCGGGAACTCTTGGACACTCAAAAGCAATATTTTATCATGTATAAGGAAAAATTAATGCATCAAATCCCAATGGGAAAAGCAGTGATTGAAACGGTCCGCAAAAATGGCCAGGAAAACAATTTTATGTGCATGTACGCAGCCTCCAAGACTATTATTCAAGCTCTGATGAATGCAAAACAGAGTAAAGCGATTAAATCGGTAATGGATATGATATTTGGGGGGGGGGCTTGTCGGTATGCGCATGAAACGGTCATTTCACAAATGTTGAACAATGTAGTACATAATGAACATTTGAAAAGGGCGTATCAAGTGTATCAGAACAGTGTGAAAAGGAAGAAAATGATGCAGAATTGGAAATGAGGTGCTTATTGCATTGTATTCATCAAGTGTTAGAAAAAGAAGAACACTGTATTAAATTGGTTCATCCTTTCCAAGCTCAAATGACTCAGCAAATGAAAGCCGTCAGTGAATATGTGGTGGCATTGTTGGTATCTGTAACAGATCCCAAAGACACGACTCAAAATGAAATTGTCTTGCACTCAACTACAAACTCAAGCTAAAAAAAAATTTTTTTTTTTGTAGAGAGAATTATTTCATTGTGCATGTACCTAATGCTTTGATTAAATGAATGGTTTTCACAACACGTTAGGAAATCCATACTTTGGTGCAATCCTCACTCTCGGGATTTTTCAATTTACATTCGAGTCTTCCGTTACGTTTACGTATGTATGCTTCCAGAATACTTTCTGGTTCCTCTTTGGACGACCCCATGCAATTTTTAACCTTTGCAAAGTTGTCCCTGGTATCTTTCAGGTTATAGTTGTCCGAAAAGTTCATCAACTCTTCCTTTGCAGCGCAAACCCTGGCATCTTTCAGCTCGACCTTTTTAGAACGGGTAGCTTCTTCCTCCTCTGGAATACAATTGAGTGACATTCTATTCCAATAACGTTCGTAAATATTTTGGTTTTCGCAGGGCAATTGCAGAAGGATGGGTTTTCCTTTCAGGCGTTCAAGGGGCCAGGTCATGGGATATATGGGTAAGGGCTTTTGTAGAGCGTTGATGGACGGTGGAGGGTTGAATAAACAGTCTTGAAGTGATGTGCCAGACAAGGGTTTACCTTCCATACGATCGCTCATAACAACATGGGGGAATGGCTCCTGTTCTCCAACTCCAAACAGGCTCGTAAAATATTTCCATAGCTTCTGGTACCAGCGATCAGAAGACATGATGAACTTGAAAATGAAAATTGGAATACCAAATCAACGCCAACAATAAAAACTTTGTTGAGTATATTCTGAGACAATAGATATAGGCACTAAAGTGTCTACATTAAAATTTTGAACTTGCAAAATGTGCTTTTAAAATGTATCTAAAAAAAATTTTTTTTTTTTACAATTCTAATGCAACAATTTGATTCATAGATTTTACTCGACTAAGAGCTGTGTACACCAAATTCAAATCTCGACTCCCATTAAAGTTCATGGCGATTGCATCGTCATCCATCGTATCTCCTTGAAATTTGTGAATAGTTCCGGCAAATCCTACGACAATAGGAAATTCTCCTTTCAAATATCTCTGCACTTGTGTCATAACCTTTTTCACAGGATCCATACATTCAATGCAATCTTGTTCGGCATTATAGTTTTCAAACAACAAAGGTGCCTTCTAAAATAGGCTCCAATTGTTTTTTGAATGCATTGGTCAAATTTTCTCCATCAAACATGCGTGTAGTCATGACACACCAGTTTCGATGGACATCGCAAGGTATATGATGTTTTTGGTGGGCAGTCCTGCATGTAATACATAAAACTGGGCTGCAAGTTTCTTTAAATAACCGCGCTACATCATGCAACTTATGTTGTGCAGTTTCTCGCATGGCTTGTCTAATTAATGTTAACGGTGGACATTCTTTGGCAAAAAAGTTTAAATCTCCGAAAAGTCCTTCCTAATCTTTAGATTTGGTTCTATCACACAACATGAGAGCCACTACAATGATTTTGTAGGAATTGAGAGGATTAGCAATATTTCTGACATTGACCTTGTGAACATCACAAGCATGACCTTTGGAAAAGGAAACTTGCTTCTCCACGTGCAGTCGATGCACTGGATAATCTTCCAATTTCTTTTCCCAGTCAGGATCAACAAGATTTAACATACCAGATTCAGCGGCCTTACCATGAATGGCTTTTTTTCAAGACGGGAACGTTTAAAGTGTTGATGATCAGTTGAGAATATTCCATGTTGAATAAGAAGAGACAATACTACACTTTATTCACAGATTCAATAATGTCAAAAAAAGAATTAATGGAAAGTTGTAGCTCGGTGAAACCTTTATAAACCTTAACCTTAATCTAAAAAAAAAAAAACTTTTTTTTAAAATGTTTATTGTAAGGGAGCTCGTTCTACGGGTGTATTTTCAAGCATTACCAATTTCCACGTATCAATCTTCATTTCTTTTTCAAGTGGCTCTTTTAACTTTAAATCATCTCGGATAATATTTTAACGTCCAGCCATACCGTTTCAGCCATTATTGTTGGCGTTCCCAGGTATAGGTGCATATAACTCCGTAAACGTTGCTGATGGCGAATTTGTCTTCGGAAACGATCGTAATATTTCAGTTTGCTTCCTTTAGGATATTTTTTAGCAACTGTTTTTCTTTTCTTTGTAGAATCATTTTCATTTTCAAGTCCTCGTTTACTAGCGCTGTATCCAGCCTGTGGCACCTGTTTATTATTCTTTGTCTCTTGGTTGTCTTGATTTTCCTCCTCTGAAACATCCATCGGTTGTTCCTTTGCTGAAACATTCAAAGGCTGATTGTTTGATTCCACCGCTAAAACATCCCCTGGTTGATATTTTTCTTGCTCATTTAAATAATTCATTAGCACATTGTCATCATTTTGTTGTTCCTGGTTATCACATTGTTTCCCTTTTGTTGCTATATCGTGGGCTTGCTAAGGCATGGGCTTGTTCACATTTTCTCTGCTTCTTCTTTTGTCTCTTCGATAGTTTTGGCTCCTCTCCAATATTTTGCACACTTTCAAAATTATCTTTTACAGCCATCGCTTCTTCCTGTCAATGATACCCTGTTTGACCCTGTCATAGCGATAAGGTCTCGAAAAAACAGGAGGGTTGTCACCCGTATCAATTTCATGACAAAACACATGTGTCAGATCTGGCTTAACTGAAAATAAGCCTTGAAATTCCTTAAACAAAATCTGCATTTTCTGTTTTTGCCCTGCATTTAACTTAGTGTTTGATAAATCTATCTGAACCGGTTCGTCCGAAATTGCCACTTTCTCAATCTGCGAATCCGGAATGATTAACGATTTTGTAAAAAAATCAAAACTTATCTTTGCATGCGACATAAAATCAATACCTATGATGCATGGATATTGCATCTCAGCAATCACATGAAATTTCCACAACTTCGAAAATTCCCTTATTTTAATTCGTAACTCAATTGTGCCTAAATTTCTGCATTGTGACCCTTGAGCCGTAACTACTTCAGCTAACGATTTCTTACTAGGAGAAAAAGAAAAATATGATCGGTAAGTTTTTTCTGAAATAAATTACTTCTCCGCACCTGTATCCCAGAGAGCTTTTATAAACGTGTCATGTAAAAGAATCGGCACATACGGAAGATCAACTGGTGATAACCGTAATGAATTAAGTTTAATTCTATTAGGAGGATCTCTCCTTCAACACGATCTCTTAGAAAGTTTAAATTGGCATTTCTCTGCCTTCCGCTGTTGCAATCAACACGCCTCCAATTCTGCTTTGCTGAATCATCACTAGGACCCTTCCTAACCACCATTCTACGGTTCTGATACCGGTCTGTTCGCTGATTTGGTTGGTTGTAGCGATTTCCTCCCTCGAATCCTTGATTTTGATAATTATGACGAGAAAAATTATTCGCACCCCTGCTTAGTCCTCTCTGATCGTTTTGTCTATTTCCGACCCCTGTATCTCTCCAATTTCCATTATTCCTTCTTTCCTCAGGATTCCTACTCATATCCCAACCTCGTCTAGCAAAATTATTACTCGAACCCTGGTTTACCCTGCAGCTATGACGTTCCTCATACCGGTCTACCAACTCTAACAACTGAACTTTCGTTGTGGGGTTTCGAACTTCTAAATAATCCATAATTTGGGGTTCTAGTCGCATTACTATGTGATCGACCAATTTTATCTCATCATAATTCAAATTTAAAGCCTTATGGACTTTTAATAGCTGGAAAATAAAGTCTGACGGGGCCTGACCTCTCCGGTGCTTCGATGAAAAAAACTGAGCCTCTAACTCTGATTTATTCCGTACTACTGGAAAACTATCCTACAACTTTTTTTTAAGCGTTACGAATGCAGTCGCTTCTTCATTTACACACTCAAAACCAATGACCTCAAACCAGTCTAACGCTCTCCCAATTAAATGACCCTTTAAATACGCACACGCCAGATTCGCCGGTATTTCATAGTAGGCTATGTTATCATCAATATTTGTAATAAACTCAGACACATTTTCTTTACCCGAAAAAAATAATTCCGGCAAATCTCTAAATCCTGCACTTGCTCTTAATTCCGGTATTTCAGTTGGGCGCCAGTGTCGTAGCCTCTCGCTACCTCTAAGATTATCAACTCCCCTTCGGTTATTACCTGAATTTGGATGTGTTGAATTCATAATAAATCACTACTTATTTTAACAAATCAATCTTATTTATTGACTTTTCTTAATTAAGAGATTACACAAATACTATTCAATTTTAAGAACAATAAAACACAGTGGAGAATGAGAAGGATTCAATAATTATGAACGACGGAATCCTATCTGAGTCCACGAAGGGACGACGCGTACAATACAGCTACACACTTATACTTAATTGGAACAAATCAAACTAACCTGATTCCTTATGTTATGGCAGGTTCGTCTAGCTGCTTCCTTAATATCTTGATTGGATTCCTTTAATAGGCGACTTCTTTCTCTGCTATTTCGCAGTTCTTTTATGAACTAAATTTATCCACAACGTTACAATAGACTCTACTCACAACGTCTACGTTTACATTTAAAAAAACACTTTCTCATTTCCTTTCATTCTCCCTCTAACTCGCTAAACCCGAACTTATATAAAATATCTCATTTGCATAAATCACGCTTTGGCTCCCGGTGGAGATTGGTTGAAATAAATAAAACATTTAAAGAGTATATGAGAAAGTTAGTGAAACGCGTAAGAACCCGTCCACAAGCTAATTTAACATTATCTCTTTGAAACACAGCTACATCTCTAGGTTTCCAGCCCTAAAGGAGTGGAGATGCAGTCAGGAGTCAACTCTTTCCGTTCAAATTGCACATCTTGCAAACTGATTAAAAATAACCTTAGGAGTAAATCAAATTTTTCCGTGTATTTTGTTCCATCTTCAAAGGTTAACGTTATTGTAGGAGGCTCAAAGTGAATGTGTTGAATAGGTTTGATGGCTAACCGGCGGAAAATAATCTCAAAAGATTTGAAGGAATCCATAATCAAGATGGCTTCTTCTATGACTCCCGATGATATGGTGAAAAAACTTTTGGAAAAGAATGAAATTTTCCAAAGACTGTTTAATATTTATGCTGGTTACATCAATTTACAGCCAGAAGAACAGACGACAGCTCAGGAAATTTTTCGGGAAACGTTTCCCACTTATTGTGAACCTGATTTAAAAAAGTTTTATTATGAATGGGTAATTCAGAAAATTCAACATGCTATGAATGAAACAGAGGATATATCACACCCAGTGAAACTTGCTCTCAACTCGTGTACGATGGAGGTACCAAAACGTACCTAAATTCTCGAGTGTTGCCACCTCTCAGTCGGAAAAAAAGACTAGAAAAATTCAACTTGGGTGAATTTGTGAGACAAAAACGACTCAATGGCGATTTTCACCAAATAAACTACAATGATCGAGAGTCGGTGAGAAGATTTGATGGATGAATTGAATGAAGATAAGGTTCGAAACGACCAGAAAGCTGATGTTGCACTGAATCGAATAGTGGAAATGGTGGCAATATTAAATGGTAATTGCAAATATCGCCTTTTGGAATTGCATTCAGAAAGACGTATTCATTAACAGAGCTTTTATGACAACGCAAATCTGACCTACTCTTATATAACATTAAAAAAAAAATTTTTTTAAACAAGTACATTGAAATGATTTCTTTACAAGACTTGCTTCAATTTATTCTCCGACATGATTACGTCACTATCTGGAAACCTTGGACGGTATCCCCGAGTTCTTTTTGATGCGTTTGTTGCCGATTCTCAGTTAAACGTGGCTATTCACTCTCCCTATTATTTGTGTTCTAGTACTCCAGATGAACGCATTCGTGTGGTGAAACCCACCCACGTTCAACCATGTGATTTATATGTTGTTTTGGAACCAACTCCTCATCAACTTTTGGAAAAACCCGCTCAAGCCACACGAATGGTAGTTTTTACAAGTCATTTTACCTACAAAACTCGTCCAGAAAATATATGGACTTTTGTCAGTTTTTTCCCTACCCTCAATGTCTCTGAATTGGCTCGTAAAACTCAGGAGCTACTTTCCCTTCAGGATCACTCCATTCAAACTCCTTCCATCCATCAAATGCAAGTGGATGCTACAGTCGGTCGAATAAAAAGTTGAGCACCGTGACCCTTTCAAAAAATGATTGAAAATGGAAAACGACCTTTTTTGAAAGGATCCTCGGTTGTTTTTGTCAGAATCTTGTCCCCCCCCCCACGTTGTGTTTCAGGTCCCATGGCTCTTTTTTGTAGAATCCCCTTTCCACCCCGTTGTGTTTCAGGTCCAACATGATACGACTCTTTTTTGAAAGAACCCTTTTTCTCCTACCCTCCCGTTGTGTTTCAGGTCACCTTAGAATGGTTCTTTTTCACCTCGTGGTGTTTCCGGTCGACCTTAGGATTGCTCTTTTGGTATGAATTTTGTCCCTTCCCCCCTTTTTTTGTACCCTCATGTTGCATTTTCAGCTCAAACCCGAGTATGAAGCAAAGTCTGTCTCAAGTCGAAATTCACCTTAGGATTGCTCTTTTTGTATGAATTTTGTACTCTTATGTTGCATTTTATGCTCAAATCAAAGTCTAAAGTACCTTCTACTACAAATGAACAAACAAACCTTTTTCAAATTCTTCCGAAAAAATATTTTGAAAATATATTTTGGCGATCCACAAATGAAATGGAGATGCTTCAAGCTTGGTATGTCTTGAAAGCAGCGACCCATGAAATGTAGGCATTTCAACGTTGGTGTATCGAGAAAACCAGGAGAATCATTTCATTGCCATCTCACGCTATTAGGCCTTCCAATCTTGGCGTATCAAGGAGGACTCAACTGGCAGCCAGCAGGCGAGTCCAATTTTTTTGTGTCAAGTTTTTAAAAAGAGGCATTCCAATCTTGGTGCATCATGGGGCCCGAAAAAAGGGGGACCCAGTCGACATGCGACTCGGTCCCCCAATGTTCGGATTTTTTTTGAAGATTTTGGCTAAAAACATTTACCGATAAGACTGCCAGAATTTGGGAATTTTCAACATGACGCCAAATCCTGACAGTCTTAACGAAAAACATGTAGCATTGACCTGTTGCCATGAAAATTCTTTTTCCGTTAAAATTGCCAGATTTGGAATATCCAATACAAACCCAAACCTGACAGTTTTAACAAAAAAAAACAAATGTCGACTGCAGTCAGAAGCAATCTAATGTCTAGCTGCTGGCTGCTCACCTTTTTTATATATTCTAATGAGGTCACGTGAAACGATTTCTATTGGTGGAAGCTTTTCAACCTTGAAACTAATCTTTTAACGTACTTTATGACATCTGGGTGGACAACCTCGAAACTAATCTTTGCACATTTTTCGTTTAAGTACAAGTTTTAAAAGAGAAGCCCTCCAACGTTGGCACCTTCCTTAATCCAAAAAAGGGGGACCGAGTCGACTCTTGTGTCGACTCGGTCCCCATTTTTTGGGCACATGGGCATTTTTAACAGTTTAATATTTTCGGTTTAGTCCAATATTTACAGTTCAATATTTACAGTCCAATTTTCCACACTTACTCTACCAAATCAGCCATTTGTTTCTTACATTCGGCCTGCCGGTTGTTGAAATGTTGCAGATGACGAGCAAAACGATAAGACTTTACCATGGTGCACTCGGATACATTATAATACTCGTGCATCTCATCGTGCAGGTGATTTGGCAGAGTATGGTCATGGAGGTCCTGGAACTTTGGCAGAGTCTCCAGGTTGATGGTAAAGAGGCCCAGATGCTCAAAGATTTTGCGCTGGTCGGTTCCCTTGACCACGATTAGGCCTCGATTTCCTTGTGCCAGGTGACAAAATTTGCCCCTGACGCAAAAGCTGAGGTATTCGAGGGGCACGGATCCAGGCAAGTGGCTTTTAAGATGGAGACGTTCGTTGATATATAACGATTGGCCCGGTCATCTTTCGAGGTGGTGATCAAATTGGAATGATCCACGGTGATGCACATGACTTGTGGATCCTCCGAAATGCTGGCAATGGAGACTTCGATGGGGACAGGCTGACCCCCACGATGGAACACGTTGGCATGAGCAAAAAAGGCTAGATGAGACATGTTGCATTTGAGAAAAGGACGGCGGATGGCTCGCTTATAATTCTCTGGTGGGTCACGTGAATCGATTCCTATTAGCTGGCAATCCATATCATGAGATTTCTATCGGCTATTCAATATTGACATGCAAAAAAATAAAAGAGGTTGGTAATAAAGTACTAAATTTTTGAAAAGAGAGGCTCTCCAACCTTGGCACCTTCCTTTATCCAAAAAAGGGGGACCGAGTCGACACCAAAGTCGACTCGGTCCCCCTTTTTTTGGGCCCATGGGCAATTTTTTTTTCACTCTATCAAAGCTGAAACTTTGTCCTTCCATTCCGCCTGCAACTTTTGAAACTGCTGCAGATATTTTGCAAATTGAAAAGATTTCAGCATGGTGCAATGAGACACGTCCCCTTCCTCGTGGAAGTCATCATGCATGGGGTTGGGAAAGGTGCCATCGCAAAGGGTGTTGAATTTGGGCAGCATCTCCAAGCATACGGTGACGAGTCCCAAGTTCAAACCTTCTATCTCGGTCAATTACGGTCGGATCGGGTCCACACTTTTTCCCTGGGAGGTCATGGGGACCCCCCTCGGTGAACTGGAAGTCGTGATATCTCGAATCCTATGGGGCCCTCGTAGACGTGTGATCCCTCCAAAGATTCAGAATCGTTTGTAGCTTACAACGCATCCTTCGGTTGGGACCTAGACTCCCTGGTTGAGGCACTAGGCTCCAAAAGGCTCTGTGGCCTATTTTAGATTTGCTCCTCACCCAAAGGTCCGATGACCCAACCGTTGACGTTGTTGGATAGCACCTCACAGGGACTATCGTTTGATGCCATGAATATGGACATTGGGTACCAGGTTTGGATCCTAGGCTTCAAAACGTTTCGACACTTAAAGGGACCTTGCTCAGCCCCCAACGCCCCCAAGGTCGTCGTGTCACCTATCCATTTGTTTGGAAGGGTGAGCTCTTTCGAATGATACCCGTTACAAGATCCAATTTCCCATAGGAGGGTCTCTAGGGTTCGAAAACAGGTGTCTACTGGTCTTGAACCTATCTCGGCGTCTATGGAACCTATAAGATTTTGAAATATGTCAAATGAAAGAGGCGAGCCAGAAGATTGCAACAGACCAACTGCTTTTACCTTACCCCCATAGGAGGGTCTGTAAGGAGTGAAAAAAAACAAAATTCAAAGGCAAATGACGGGACTCCTAGGGCACCTATCAACGTGTGTCGCGCATTGTAGCACGAGGGCTTCAAGTCCTGTCGAACCCTGTACAACAATTGAGTATACCCCCCATAGGAGGGTCTCGAGAGCCTGGAAACCAACACGGCTTGAATCGAAAATAACTCGACTTGTATGGAGCCGATAAGGGATGGTAAGCTATCAAATGATTTGAGGGCAAGAGTAGAGGACAAAAATATTCATGGTGGAGGCCGATCCCCCATAGGAGGGTCTACAGAGCATGACAACTGAAAAGTAAAATGACAATTGTAATACACGTAGCACTTAAGAGAACAACTCTAGCTAGACAAGAAATGTTTGTCTTGCTAAAAAAAAATTTTTTTTTAATTATTTTTTTTTTTTACAAAAGAGTGTGTGAATGACTGGGTAATTTTACATTATTCAAACGTTGATCATTTTAATCACAACTCACAACAAACATGATTAAATCTTCTACGACTTTTTTCAGGCATTTTAATAAACATTCAAATGATCCCATATGTTGCCCACAATGTGACGAGGAAATGACAGTGCGTCTTTTTTATTATACACATGCTTCCAAAGAGCATAGTTTGAATTTTCGTAAACAATGTGTGTTTTGTTTTGGACGTAAACAATGGAATCATGGGGAAAAGAATCTTTCCGTCAATGTGAATCATGTTGTGTCCTGTTTGAAGCTATTCGTAACGAATGCCAAAGATATCTGGGCCCTTTTAAATGATAAAGTGATAGCAGAGGAGACACAGGAAGTAGAGGTGGTGGAAACATGTGAATGTCAACTCTTTCAAATCAATCCTCGTGACATGTATGGTCGTCCCCAATTGCATGCTGTACGATTATATGAGTCTGTTTTTGAGAAACCCGACCTGTGGGAAGAGGGGATAGAATTTGATGAAGCCAGTGGTTTGGGAAAAGATGTTTATGGTATTATTCAAATTATTTCAGGAAAGACTTGAATTGGTTTCATATTCTCGTGAAACATGATATTTTTGATACATTTTGTAGGGAAATGGAAAATATTCGGGATCAATTTGTCCTTTTACCCTTTTGGTGTTTATGTGATGGATTGACATTTAAAACACAACACCGGCACATGATTGTAGCGTGCAGACGAGATGGTACTTTTGAACATGTGTGGAAAACAAAAGTTCGTTATGAGTTTCCGAAGAGTGGTCATGCCAAAAAATGCATTAAGATAAAAAATGCTTTTCATTTGGCTCGGGCTATAGTGTACGTGAGTCAACCCAAATCGTCGTGTGACAAGGGTGAGATTCCTGACAACTTGAAGAATCTGCAACATGGATCGCATTTTTACATCAATCGACCCTTACATCCACATAGTATTGCTTTCCTCTGTACCCTCTTTCCAGGAGGAATAGAAAAATTATTGTGGGAGCAACTTGGAAATAAAAATGTATCCAGTTGGGAAAAGGTTGCCAAGCGTGTACGGGACCCATGGCATAATGTAAGATGGGGGGTACCGATCGGAATGACGGGATGGAAATTTTTAAATTGCGTGATTCCCTTGTATCCGTGCTACGAGGAAACGGAGGAATGCACACCTCTGTATTTGAATCTATACAATAATAAAACTTTGTATGTAAAGGAGGGAAACCAGGGAGCCGAGTGTTCATTTCAACGCATGAGAGACGAAATGTATGTGTTGTCTCGTAAACAACAAAATATGATGAATGAAGTCAAGAAAACAAAACAAGCATGTGCCATGGACCACAAGCTGATATTAAGGTCTAAGCTGGATGAAATGAAAGCGTAAAACGACCAAAGGCTCAACAAGATGAAAGCGAGAAACGACCTAATGGAAAGGGAAAGAGACTTGATTCAAAGGGGAAAAGACGTGTTGAAAAAGGAAAATGACGCGTTGAAAACAATAGCAAATGAGTTGAACGCTAAAGTACAAAGCATGTCATTCGAAAATGAAATATTGAAAAATTTGTTGCAAAGAAAAAGAGTGGACAGAATCTCTTCCAATACATGGCGTTGGAACAACAATAGAGTAAAAAGGTTCCTTCGACCTACTTCCGCCATCTCTCAACTTTCGAGTTCACTAGCAAACTTTTGAAACTAATCTCTCAAAAAAAAAATTTTTTTTTTAGTGGGTTCGCTTGAAAGTTTAAAAGCTTTCTACAGCCATCATCTCATTTGCTAGTCTAGTTTATGGTGCTGTTTCAAAGTTTACTTGAAATTTTTTTGTATTTTCAATTTATCGTGCCAGACCATACCATTCATTTCGGATTCATGCTTTTGTGAACAAGATTGCTTACCGTGTTCTCGGGGAGAAGAGCCACCTCATGATTGTGTGATTCACGTTTTATTGGAATCGATGGTATTTCAAGAACGCATGTTGCACGGTGAACCCACCGAAGCAAGATTGAAACACATTTTGGAGAATGGAAAAGAATACTTGCCCCGGGCCATGCATATGACGGACGCAAATAGTAAACGTTGGCAAAGGATGTATGCCTTGATCCAGAGTGCGTTTACACGACCTCTATGTTGCCTCCTCCTATCTTTCAGAAGCAAATAAAGTTTGAAACATCTTTCAGAAGCAAATAAAATTTACACTCTACCTCTCTAAAAAAAAAAATTTTTTTTTAAAGATGCTTTAAACTTTTTTTTTAGAGTAGCACAATAATTTTAAATTTTTTGAGCTGATCAATCTGCTGAGAGTTGTTTGACAATTCTATTTGTATTCCCTGATTGTAAGCATTCATCAGAATAGTTTTAAATACTTTAAGCTCTTCAATCTGCCGAGAGTTGTATTACAATTCTATTTGTATTCCCTGATTGTAAGCATTCATCAGAATAGTGTTAAATATTTTGGGCTCTTTAGTCAGTTGTCTATTCCCTGATTGTAAGCATTCATTACTCAGAGTAATGTCTTCTTTAAAAACATTAATTTCTGAATTGGAACAAACTATTACCCCAGGTGTGCAGCAAGAACCTGATTCAGAGTTGTTTCCTTATAGACGAAAATTGCTACGTTTATAGCGGGTATTGTGAAATTTCAAGAACTCTTGAACAGATTTCCTCTTCCCGTCAAGTTGGTACAGAACAAACATGGGCTTCACATTTCGGATTGCATCTATAGTAGAGATAAAAATACTAAAGGCCCAGGCTGTTGTCATTGTTTTTATTTATTTGATGATCCCGAGAAATATTTTATTGTGAAACAAATGGATAAAGTCGTAGTACGAGATGGGACACTACACCCCAAAGAGTGTTTGACCAAAGCTAAATGTCAATGTTGGGTATCAAGTCTACATAAAACTCCCAAACATTTATAAGCTTACAACCATTTGTTTCAAGAACAAATGTTGCACGGTGAGCCAACCAATGTAAGGTTGGAGCCAATTTTATGCAATGGAAAATACTATTGACCCCGAGCCAAGACTCGCGATATGTTTGAAATTCTTGACAGCCTCCAGAATGTGCAATTGAGCATGGAAAAAATTTCCGATACCAACTGCAAAAAAAATCTTGACAGAAACGCTCTAAGAAAATTTTTTTTTTTTAAGTGAGACAGATTTTTAAAACAGAAAAGAGATTGAGCTTGACTCACAAGTTGTCGAGCGTTTATACTCTACATTCAAGTGACGTCAAGTGCTTGCGCAGTAGAATGTTAAAGGACTTGTGATTTTTTTTCAGTGTATCATTCACGTGCATGTGCAGTAAGAATGTTAAAGGACTTGTGATATTTTTCAGTGTATCATTCCATGGAAACGCGCTCGAACCTTCCATCTCGGTCAATTACAATGGGTCCAAACTTGTTCCATGGGGACAATGTTCCAAAGCATGCACCCTTTGCAGTACGGTCATGGGTCTCACGACGGCCACGGGTCGGGGAACCTGAGGATCTCTTTCTTGCCACGTAAGCTTCATCTCGTGTTCAAAATGTTTTTGAACCTCTTTAGGGGAAGGAATCGTATAAGGTGTATTCCGCGTGGTGCTCTTCTCGTGGCACATGACCAAGGAATTCATCGTGTCTTGCTTAGGGCTCACCACTTCCATTCCGCAACAGGGCTCGAACCCAATCTTCTTCCCCCAACAACAATTCGTATAAGCTGGTAAAGACTTTCTTGTCCTGACCTTCAGCCCGTCTCAAAGATTTCATTTGCAGGTACGCATTCACCTTCCAACGATTGGGGAATAATCGTTTTCGGGCCCAAAACTTTTGAGTGTAAGGCCAAACATCCAGGGTGGTGTCGTGATAGGTCTGGGTCAATTCGGGAGGATAAGAGACGAGTGTAGGTAGAATAGAGTCTCGCATGGCCCCAAAGGGCACAATGCCCTCCTCCGTGACATGGGGAGTGATCAAAGGATGGTTCTGTTTGTAAAAGAATCCACTCTCTGTACGTTCAAATTGGCACTTGAGAACACCGGGAGAAAAAAAGGCGACGGGTAATCTATAAAACTCTAGACGAGTTCCAACTGGACAAGGTAAAACATACTTTTCCACAAAGGTGGGAAAGATGACCTTGGGAACAATAAGGTAATACCGACGATGCAATTTGTAAATCTCAATCATCATGAAAGTGTAATGAGTAGCAAGACTCGCTCAAGTATTTCATCTCTCTCTAAAAAATTAAAAAAAAATTTTTTTAATGAATTCTCCAAGTTTAAACATTTTCTTTTCTCTTTGACATTTTCCTTCTACTTGGACCATTCGTTTGGAATTTTTAAAGTTGGCAGGAGGTTACACATGGGTGACTTGTCCCTCCCAGTTGAAATGTTTCATCGTTTCGTGGACCATGTCATCCGCTTGGTGTTCTTTTCCAACATAATGCATCACCTCGGGTAGAATGGGGTCCAAATACATGTAGGTGGCGAGATCTGTGGCTCCAATCACCAACTCCCATCCGTGGTTGTTTCTCTCCAAATAATCTTTGACCAAATGGTACTTTAGGAAGTGTTCCAACTCGTCTTGAGCCACTCGCGCGATATCACTGTGATCCCAACCATCGTGGTCTCTGAACAGGGAAGGAGAATGCTTCAAGTTTCGGAGGACGTCTGAGTAGGTAAATGATTGTAAGCTTCCCAGAGTCGGGCGAATCTCGACCTGTTTATTGTCAAACGGACTTTGAAGAAAGATGCGACAAGGAACCCATTGGGATTGCTAGCGCATCCCTTCGATGGAAACGAGATAGTCGCAATTGGGTTGGGTAGCCATGACAAGAAAAAAAATCGAGCAGCTGAGAATAAATGAGTAGAGTGTGAGCTTGCATATAATGATGAATTTAAATTTTTTGTTTTTTTTTACATTGGAAAAAAATTTTCATGCTTGCAATCTGAGATTGTTTTTATTCGGATGTATGAAATTTGTAGTGTCCATTAAAGTACATCCTTGTCATCTTAGTGTCTAGTGACAGGTTCAAGCATGTTATAAATTGGCGCATAGTGTTTGGTAACAACTCCCAATGCAGGTACACCTTCATTTTCAGATTCGGCATCATTATCAATGTCAGAATCTATTGACAGATTCAAGCATCTCTGTTATCAATTGACCCATCGTGTTGGGTAACAACTCTAATACGGGTGCATCTTCATTTTCAGATTCAGCAACACTTTTCATGTCAGAATCTGAATGCAGGTCCGATTCCGTGTCGGAAGAGATTGCCCATAAGGGTTCACCACTCAGTAAATCTCCAAAAATACGCAATGTGTATCCAGATGGACCACATCCAATAGCAGTTTTATCTCGTTTACACAATTTACGACGACAAAAGGGGCATGTATTTTTACCGCTTTTAACCCAATGTTTTAAACAATTTGAATGAAACATGTGCTTACATTGACTCAGAGTGTACCATACAAATTCATCGCTAGTTAAACAGATGGAGCAATCGTGGTTTGGGCAAGGCTCGCTACTCAGGGAGCTGGAGTGAGTGAGTGAGTGAGTTTTGGGTTTTATGGCACAAGAGCCAATTTTGGCTATGCTGCGCCAAACATTTGTTAAAATATCAAAATATAGGACGAAATATCTAAAAATACTGAAAACGCAGTTTCAATAAAAGTTAAAATTTCAAATCGCATAAAAATTGGTTTCCAATGATTAAAAATAGAACAATTTTTAGTGAGGGGTTTCCCCTCATCACACATGTCAGATAAGATCTTAAAATAACAGACATCTTAAAAACAGATAAAAGGAAAAACGTGTAAATAAAAGTTATAAAATTTCATAATAAAATCTAGACCGTAATTTTAATAGTTTCTGAATCGGTGGGTTGGGGGATTCCCCACCAAATTCAATAAGTATAATTGAGAAAAGGTCAGTTTCTATTTTTAGTAGGGGTTAAAAGTAAAAATCCTTTGTAGTATGTTTTTCCGTTTTTATACGTGAAGTTAGGATCCGGTTCATATTCCTCCTCCTCTTCCTCCACGTCGTACATAATAGTGTCTTCCTCATCCGTAGTATATTCGACAGGTGCGGACTTTTTGGGTTTATGTGGTGTCATCTTGATTTCTACATTCGGTTTTTTATTTTTTTTAGGGGGCCGCTTTTTGTTACGAGGTTTTGAAGCTTGAGTTGTGGAAGGTATGGTATTGGATGTAGTCGTATCAGTTGAAATAACAGGACTTGCTTCATTTGTTAAAGGTGTAAACATTGATACTGTGGATGAAGAAGGTGCTTTACTGGATGAGACAGATGCAACTGAGGTAGATAGACTAGTAGATGTGGCGGGTGAGACTGTAGAAATGGGGCATGTCGAAGGCGAAGGTGTTTGTTTGGATGAGGATAATGCGACAGATTCAAGAACACTATTGGACGTGGAGGGAGCATTAGTAAACAAAGGAATAGGTGGCTGAGAATCTGATACGGATGCAATATTAACGGAAGATGAGGATGGTATGAGTTGTGCTTGAGTTGAGGTACATGATTTGTTAACTGTAGGAATTCTGTATGGCATTTGTTTTGGAACGGATATTGTAGGTTGTAACAATTTTAATGGTGGGCAAACTATTTTAGTAATATTTTCATCTGTTTGTGAGGAACTGCTTACCGTTAATGGTTTAGCAGCCTGAGCGTAAGTTTGAGATGGTTGTGGGGCTATTAATTTCCGGGCTTCTACATATGATATATTTTTATTAGTTTTAATAGTTTGGATTTCTTTTTCAATTTTCCATTTAGGGCACAGTTTTGAGTCGGACGAATGAGGCTGTGAACAATTAACGCATTTCTGCTCCAGACTGCAATCTGTGGAAGGATGTCCAACAGTTGCGCATCTGGAGCACGTCAATTGACCACGGCAGGAAGTTTGAGAATGTCCGAACCTCTGGCATTTAAAGCAGCGCAGAGGATTCGGAATGTATGGACGGATTTTACAGTTTAAATAACCAGCTTTTATTGTATTTGGTAGTTTCGGGCTATTGAATGTTAATATTAAATGTTTTGTAGGAATAATTGTACTATTTTTTTTAATTGTAATTCTCCTGACCTGGATAACACCCTGGTCAGAAAATCCATCAAGGATTTCTGCTTCAGGGGTGGTCAACAGGTCAGGTTCAGAAATGACACCGCGGCTGGAGTTTAGAGATTTGTGGGGAGTTACACTTACTGAAGAGTTTAAAAAGGTTTTGGCAAGAAGAATCGACTTTGTTTGAAGAGCGGAGTTGGTTTCAATGAGTAGATCACCGGAACGTAAGCGTTTTACAGATTTCGGTTCACCACCTATTCCTATGAGGCTTTGTAAACAGCAAAAGGCGATTTAAGTAACATTTCATTATTTGGAAGTGAAAGTAATAAAAACCTTGTATGTTCTGATATTTGATCGACGTTAAGAGTGGGTAAATTAAGGCCTTTACCCGGGCACATCAGCATTGGATCCATAAGACAAAACGAAAATTCATCCTGGTGTGGCTCCACCCACCACGGAGTCCAACAAGGGAGGCAGTGTGCCGGTCATCTGGCAAAAACCAGGCACGGCGCTTACCTGGAGTACACCCAGAATATAGTGCTACAGCATCAGGGCGAGGATCCAACGGGTAAACCCGCCACCCCTTATCTGCAGCACTAACCCTACAGCAATGTCTCCGAAAAGACTTATCACCAGCCGATTGACAGGAGCGGGCTCACTCCTGCCACCCGTCTACAGCGAAGCGTGGGCCAAAGGGAACGCAAAAGGTATCCCCAGGACACCATTTTCCTCCTTACGGGACGCCGCACACGGCAAACATGCGGGTCGGAAAACCAACGTTGTTAATAAGAAAACAAAGAAATAATAAGAACATTAAAATAAATTGTCGAAAAAAAATATTAAACGAATTTAACGCAATACAAAACGAAAAATATAGTATTATTAATGAATATTTTGAGTAATCTAATAAAAAATTAATCAATAATTTTGTACATGTGAATTTCGAAAATTGTCTGTAGTCTAGACGGGAAAAGAAGAAAAGGGAAAATTGAATGACAAGAGGGTCGAAAATAGAGAAGGATCACTAGGGTACCCCGGGTTCGTGACACCCGAGTTTACCAAAGACAGTAAACCCCTTGGGAAAAGGAAAAGATCACTAGGGCACCTCGGGATTGTGACACCCGTACTCACCTAAAGAAGGTGAGCCCCCTGAGGGGTCCCGAACTGGGTAATAAATTTAATACTTGAAGATGTAACGGGAAGATAAAATTAGAAGTGGACTAGCGATTTAGTTTTAGATCTAATTTAATTATCCTTACATCCCCCCCCCATTTTTAAAATTGGACTAACGGTGGTCTTTCACTCTTACAAACATAATAAATTTTCAATATATACAAAACAGTACATAACATAATATAGAAATACATTTTACACATAGTAAACAGAATTAAGTAACACGAATAATAAAATCAAAATACAATACAATAAACGAAATTATAGCAATAAACAAAAAAATAACAATTTTAAAATAGTAATTGATAAAATGAAATTCCTTACACATAAATGTACATTAGCGTTTTCAAATCTATATTTCATCCAGAAAAAGAGCTTAACGTTTCCTCCAGATCTTTCATATTATTAGATTTTTGTTATTGCTAGCACATAGTCTATCTATGTATAGTATACGTGTGGAAGTTTATCATATTAAACAATAATATAATTTAAAAATACATGATATACAAATATTAAGATAATAATTTTCTATTAAAATATACTCAGGCGCCTTCGTAGTACTACTTAATTTTGTTACATAAAAATATACATAGCTGAAATACACTGTTAAAATATCAAAGCATAGACATGAATAAAATGATATGATTAATAATATGAGAACAGTTTATGTAACACTTATACACTATTCAACACACCAGACCATATTCCTTTTACATGTATTATAAGAATAAAGAATATAAGAGTATAAGAATATAAGAATAAAGAATATAGGAATATAAGAGCTCTTTTATTTATCTCGATTCGAAAAGGGGAATCATCTCTAGGAAGAAATCTATTATTATTATAATAATTATTTTTCAACAACACATACAAATTAGTATAGTAAATTTTTCACCATATTCACTTTTACTTCAAATCATCACATAAAACATTTTGAATCTCTCTGTAACTTTTGCAACTTATTCATTTCATAGACAAATTTTTCTCCTTCGCATTTCATATTCAGTAATATAATTTACACCATACCAATACCAACACATCTCTCTGAAAAATCTGCGTGATCAAATAACAGATTTTCAGGGATGCTAATATGAAAACAATAAGTGTTATACAAATCAAACTAAATAAGTTTGTCCTCTTAATGTTTCAAGACATTTACAAAATCATAATGATTGTATTCTTTTCGATCCACTGTATCATGTCTAAAATCAAGTTGTTAAATTACTTTAAATTTAGACCAGGAAATTTCGAGAAACAGTGAATCCTGATATGTGACCAGTATATCAAAATACACAATTTCAAGATGAGAAAATTTTTAATTTAAATTTAAATTTAGTAAAGTTACTGATGAATAAAATAATTAACAAAATAATAAAATTCAGTGGATAATAAGAATGCAATGTGACTCTTTAATTTTAATTTTCCTCACAATCAGTTTCCTTAATATTAGTACATTAGAGTCATTTCTTTAATAACTAACTTTATATCTTTCAACTATATAACACCAATACTATCATATAAATGATATAATTTCTTTAACAATTTATAATGAAATACATTAAAATTTCTCAAAATTTTATATAATAAAATACTATAAACAACAATATCACTTAACACAAAATATATGCTATAAATATTTTAATATCATTTATATTACTATTCCTCTTCGAAGAGTCTTGTTAAGCAAAACTCAGTCACACTTCTGTACTACACAATACATTTATTTTCTTTTTATCTTTATTTTGTATATTTTGTTGAAGGTAATTCAATTGAAATTTTTCAGATGGATGAAAATGCCTTAAGCGGATTTAATGAACTATATAATTCAGTTTCGGTTTTATTAAGGGCATTGGGTTTATCTATTTCAAACAATACATCTGAATATTTACTTAATACTGTGTAAGGACCTGAATAAGGGGGACTTAATTTCCTTGTATTGGGGTATTGGAATTCCTCATACATCACTAAGTCACCAACCTTAAAATCAGCTTCCTGAAATTTTTTGTCATGTCTAATTTTATTGTTGTTATAAAATTGTTCTGTTCTTTCTTTGGCTAATTTTCTTGCTTCTTCTATGGGAGGATATATTTTATTATCTCTTAGTGAAATTTCAAAAGGTAAATTGTCATACATTAAAAGAAAAGCCTGTTATTGTATGTGGAGTTTGATTATATTGATGCGTTACTTTTTTAAAAATCTTTGTCCATGGGACTTTACTTGTGTTATTACTAATTTGGCATTTTAAGCGGGTAATGATAGTTTGATTTACTCTTTCTACCTTTTCATTAGTTTGCGGTCGATGAGAATTAGTTAGTAACTGAGTGACACTGATATGTTTTAAAAAATGTTTGAATTTTGAAAAGGTAAATGTCCTCCTATTCCTTGTATTCCTGTCACTTAATATTTTTTTCTGGTATATTATTTTTGAAGATTTGCCTCAAACAATTAATATACGTATTTGTTGCATTTTTTGAAGGGAAAGTCCAAATATATCTGGTGGCATGATCTATAATAATGTGCAAATATTTCGTTACTGAATTATAATAATTTAAACCGCCTACACTATCTATTGATAACAATTCAAAAGGTTTTTCACACAAGGGAAGTGATTGCATCAGTCCGTGTTTTTTCTCATGTGACTTCTTATTAAATTGACACGTTTCACAGTGTTTTACATAATTTCTTACATCAGTTATAATTTTTATCCAGTAATATTGCGGCGATATTAATTTTAACATAGTAGCTACACCAGGATGACCAAATTTTTCGTGTGTTTTTTTTATTAGTTTCACTCGTAGTGCTTTGGGTACAATTATTTTACATAAACCTTGACTTTTTACAACGTAAACACCATCTCTCTTAACACATTTAGGGGCTGATGTATTTTCTAAATTTTGAAAATGAATTATCTCATTAATGTCTAATAAAGGTTCTGGGGGAGTATTAATTAAATGATAAGCAATAGGATTTCTGGTTAGCATATCAGCTTCAATATTAGCACTACCTTTCTTATATTTTATATCAAAATCATACATAGAAACAAAGACCATCTAAAAAGCCAACCTGTGGGATTTTTAAAATTTTTAAGCCAAACTATTGCATTATGATCTGTATGAACTGTGAAATGAGATCCATGAAGATAGCAATGGAATTTATCTAAACTATCAATTATCGCTAAGCATTCTAATTCAGTTATTGTATAATTAATTTCATAATTTCTCAGTCGCCTTGAGTGAAATGCGATCGGGTGCTGATCTCCATTGGGTTTTTGTTGTTTGAGGATGCATGATATGGAAGTTTTCGATGCGTCAACATAAAGATGACAAGGGTAATTTGGATTGAATAAGAAGAAAATAGGTTTTGAAATTAAGCTGTCTTTAAGTTTTTGAAAAGACTGTTGACATTCTGGGGTCCAGTTCCAATTTTGATTCTTTTTAAGAAGATTATTTAATGGCATTTTTAATTTTGCATATTGAGGAATGAATTTATGGTAGACATTAATACTACCAAGAAATCTTTGTAAATCTTTTACATTTCGAGGAGGTAAGAGTTTTTTAATTATTTCTACATTCGTATTGTCTGGACTGTATGACCCTTGTTTTATCTCATATCCCAAGAAATCAATTGTATCTTTACCAAATTTACATTTTGAGAATTTTATTTGTTATTTTTTATTTCATAAATTTTAAAAATTTCTATGCTTTGTATGTTCTTCAATTGATTCTGAAAATACTATTATATCGTCAAAGTAATTTAGTGCAAATTTTATTTGATATTTATTTAGAACTAGCTGTACCCTGCCACGCGTTGCAGCTCAGTCTGGTTAAGAAGAAATCACGTTTTCAGTATGTTTGAGCATTTGCATAGGTGGTATGATTTTTTATTAAAAAAATGTATAAATATATATACACAAACTTTACTTAACCAATATCATTTGTAATTTGTTTACCAAATACTTGAAGTTCTTACAACTTATTTTTGTCTTTATATTATGAACTTAAATTTATTGGTATTGTATTTATAGTCGAAACCTCAAATTTGAAGATAAATTTTAAATGGCTCTACTCTGGATTCCTCAAAGGCAATGGGTTAGTTTTACAATGCTTATGGATATTCCTATTAAATCAGAGGTGTGTTAAATCAGAGAGACCCCTGAAAGCCTCAAACGCCCACAAGGGGGCGTTATCGCCCACGTTGAGAACCTATGATCTAGAAGATTCACTTTTACATATTTTTGGAATACTTTTACGAGATATATCTTGGGTTGGATATTCTAAGGGAAACATAACATCCGATCCCCTTATTATTTCAGATTTCTTGGCTGTCAACAACCTTCTGATTTATGTCAGATCTTTGGAGTATAAGCAACAACAACAACACGTCATTTATCAAACACCTGGCCATTGACCTTTAGGTCATTTGGCAAATAGCAACATATCACCATACCAAAAAAATGGTTAATATCTTTCAGTGTGTTTCTTATTGCTAAAAGGGAATTGACTTTCCGGCGGTGTCCATCAAAGACCCATTTCTCGTCAGCAACGAGTGACGTCTCGACGGTCAAGCAGTTTCTGGTCGGAAAGTATCCCAGAGTGGACACCCCGACACTGATGTCCTAGGGGAAGTCAGCCTCTGACCTTCCTTGATCTAGCCGACAGGAAGGTTCCAACGAGTTCACACGCCAAGCCGCTGGTTTCAAAGTACACCGCGCAAAAGGGGGGGGGACCAATAGAAGACTTTGGACCAATAGAAGAATGGTTTCACCGAATACGTCCAAACAGATGTGCATATACAATATGTGTCACTTTTGTGGGAGGGACGTATTCCATCTTTAAAGAAACTCTGGAATCGCGAGAAAGCAAAGGGGAGAGTGACACCAACGCAGAGACATGATATGACTCCAACAGTCTCTCCAATTCTAACCAGCACCTGCGCCCAGCACTTTTCCAGCTCTCGTTTAACGCAGCCTTCTTCAGGAGCAAATATCGGTGCACTCCCAGCACTGCATGTAATAGAACATTATCGCACCGGTATTAGACCCGCGGCATTGGTGTTTAAATTTTTAAAGTGAGTGTGGCTTGTTTTTGACAACAATTTGAAAACTTTTAATTATTTCAAAAAAAGATTAAGTAAGAAAAATGCATTTTCAAAGAATCGATTTATGTTACTAAACTATATTTTTTCACTTTGAAGTCACAAAAACTTGTAAACAAATCATTAATTAAAATATTTTCTAATAATATCCATTGGCGTTAAAGGGCGTGTACTTTAAAGAAAAAAATATTAAAAAAAACACACTATTACAATTAGAAAACGTTATAAACAATCATATATATTTTTCAATAATTCCAAATATTAGTTTTTTGAATAGATTTATAATTAAAGGTTTGTTTTATTTTATAAGGCAAATGATAATCGTAGAAAATATATTTCACATGTATATGTTGCGGATGATATTTGTTAAAAAAGAGTTAGACCCTTATTTTTTGTTATTATTATTTAAGGCTTCTTATGGTAAAATTACAACAGAAAAATGCATCATTTAGGTTTGAATATTGTATTTCATTAAGTTCTGTCTTGCATTGGAATTTTAGAAAAAAAGGAGAAATACTGTTGAAATGATCTAAACCCCTGAAAACAAATTTGATTTTTATGAACAACCATTTTAGGTATAATTTTTATGTACTTTGCATCTAAATTATATGTAATGTGGTTTTTTTAGCGCGTTTTTCACGTTGTGGAACAAAAGCGCTATTAGGATGCAAATTTCGTCTTCGTCTTCGTTCCATATTTTGTCGTACCTTTTTCTCAGCCAATAAGCAACCAATTGACCTCGGGTTTTCGGCATTGGGTCGCATTTGTGCCCTAGATGAGCCGAATCATATTTAAATTTTCCCATAGTTTTCCCGAATTTTCCTACAAATTTTCCTGAATTTCGCTAGTTTATAACAAAAGTACAGATTTGTGTCATTATTTCATTTCAGCTCAATAGTAGTACATTTAGAGGAGTGGTATAGTTCCATTAGTAAAAAGTTCATTAGTTGCATTATTGTAAAATACAACATGTGATAAACGCGCTAAAATTACTTGGCCATGCCAATGATTGATATCTTGTTAATTAAAATGCTTTTGATTGGAAGTTATGAAATTTTGATTTACTGGCATCCATTTATAAGTTTTCTCTGTCGAAAACTAATATATATATATATATATATATATAATTATTATAAAAAGTATTGTTCTCAGAATAAATAAAACTAATATCTTAGCAAACAAGATTATGTTAACTTGAGACAACGTTATTGAATAATTATGTAAAAGAAATTTATTTTAATTTTGTCTGAAAGATTATTTTTCAAAATTAATTAAGACTTTCCGAGCAATTTTTTAACTTCTCAAAAGCTTCAAACATCGCTTCAGACACACCTTTCAAAAACCAAACAAAGTAGCTATCGTGCCACTTTCAATTCCATCAGATTGTACAGGAGAATTCCTTAAAGATTTCCAGCTTGATAAAAAAAAATTTTTCCTTTAAAGGATTACATTTTCCCTCCTGTTATATCTGCTTTTGACAAGACAAATCATTCTATCTCTGAAGTAATTGCCTTCTATTAATTTTATTGACAGCGAATGTAATTGGAATCTCAGATGTCTAAAAAAACGTTCTTATCCTTTTTGTAGTTGCCACATTTACTTAAGAAAGCGGCTTATATTTTTAGCGATGGAAAGAGATAAAATTAGACATTTAACGCAACTTATTTTCAAGTAAAGCCTCTGAATAAATAACGTAAAAATAGAATGTTTGGTTTCTTTGAAAAATAAAACAATAAAGGATTAATAATGTTAGGTAAATGTTTAAAAGGAATACTATTTCCAAATGAGTTTTCTCATGTAAAAAATATGTTTCAAAAACAGATGAGGTTTTCTAGAAATATTTATTTGCTTCTTTTTATTAACTATTAGCCGTCCCCCTCCCACCACCACCAACACCACTTCGTTGGGTATTTCATGGTAATATAAGACTGTAATTTCTATTCTAAAAATTATTCCCGTCAAAGTCCAAAAATTAGGCCTTAGATTGCACTAAAATATATTCTTACAGCCTTCGTACCTTGATTCAAAGAAAACAGGACTTTAATTTCTTAAACAGAATTAAGTTCCACACCCCTTGTAGACGATTTCTTCACATACCATTTTTAGGGGATCTCTCTGCTCATTAAAAATGACATATTTATTAAATTTAGAGTCTGCAAGCGTTAGTTAGTTCAAAACACGAATTTCTTTGTGCTTAATACCTCTAAAAAGCGTTCTTAGGGAATATTTTATCAACATATAAGAACGTGCTTGTGCTGAATTTCAAGTTTGTAAGCCTAATAGTTCAAAAATATATTTTTTTTATCTATAACGCCCTAGTGCATCCTATTCCCTTTCATTGTGGGAGAGAGAGAGAGTTTCACACAAAAAACATTCTTATTGGAGAATGGTTTTCAACAGAAAAACATGTTTCAAGTTTGTAAGTATAATAATTCAAAAACGAAAATTATTTTATTTACCCCTCACTTTTTATTAAAACCCCTCATGTTATTCGCCTTCAGCAAAACCCTTTATTAGCGGTTCTCTACTCAACGGAACAAATATGTTTGTTAACTTTAAAGACTTTTATGTCCAATAGTTAGAATATCGGAATATATTTTTACGAAGAACAACACCGTAACCTCCCTCCTTGGGCGGAAATTTCCGCAAATCCTATTCTTAGCATATCTTTACTCAATAAAAAAAAAACATATTTGCCAAATTCTATGTCTGTGAATATGTTTGTTGAAACTCGGAAATGTTTGTCCAATATGGCCTTGCAAACCCCATTTGGAGTCAACATTCAAAAAGCTCGTTCCTATCGAATCTCTGTTCATTAAAACCAATATTCCTGCCAATTTTTAAGAAAATAATGGCAGACCAAATACTTCTGGAGATGTTGTGATTATTGAGTGAGTAAGTCACTGCTCTTCTATATATATATATATATATAAATGTAATAATTCCCTTTAATTTCATCTTAAACAATATTTAATTTGCAGTGGTCCTTGCTTACCCTTCAGTATTCTCTCGTAAATAATAAAAAATTGCCTGCCCACCTCCCCGGAATAACCGTGACTGTATCTCTTGGAAAATCAACAGCTTTGCGTTTTGTAAGATTGTAAAATTATGAATCAGAATCTATTGTACGATATCTTTCCACCAATCATAAAATCCGTTCACAGAAGTCATACGAGTTTGTAGCTCTTGGTGCCACTTCAAGACAGATATTTTTGTTTTTTATTTTATTGAATAAAGATATCTTTTAACTTTACGAAACATACTTTGTTTTGTTTCTACTTTACCTAGAGGCCAAGTTACAACCAATTTTATAAAGTTAGAAAAACCGGAAGTGGGGTTTTGATCTACCAGAAGTGGGCATTTAAATTGCTCAAAAGCTATCATGGCGAGTCTGATAACTCAAAATATTACGAATGTATTTCTATAAAACTTTTTGAACCTGATATTTATGTTATTTTCTAGAGAATGTACTAAAATATTCCTTATTGTATGAATACTTTTTGAGTTACTGCTTGTTATTTAAATAAGGGTCTCATAAAAAATGTAACATTTCTTATAATGTTTACTCAATCAGCTCTAAAATTTTCAAATTTTAATAAAAAATTTAAATTTTAGTACATTTTCTAAATAAATGCATCTAATTTGTTTTAGTAATACTTTTACTAATATATGTTTATTACTTTTCCTCTAACTGCTTTGAAGTTTTTCAAAAATATTGCTAAAATTTCACTTATAATTGTAATTTTTGTAAAATTCGGGTAATTTATTTTAAATTTTGATACTTTAATAGTAATATTTGTTGGTTTTGATTCCTAAAAGAACATTTATAATTTTTTAGTATGCTCTTTTGTAAAAAAGTACTCCGAGCGTGTTCGGATATCTTAAGTGTCGTCTAGATGTTTGTTGTTTTGTGTCTAAATGTGGAATAGTCTGCAACAAAATGAAGCTTCCTTTATTCAACAGCTTACAACAGATCGCCTCAACATGAAACAAATAAAACAACCCACTCGACTTCTTATATCCAAACATTTCATAATCATTAATTTATCGCAATTACGGATTGCAATATCGGATCAAAAGTTCAATACCACTATTCGGTATTTTTTTAGATCTGAGTACCGGGATACCGTTTTAATACCGGTAGTAGAAATTTAAAAAAAAAGAAAGAAAACACTGGTGCTCTTTTGTTTTATTTGTCAGTTTCATGAGAGAGTGTAATTATATAAAAAAATCATTTGTAGCTTATAAATTATAACAGTATATAAAGAATCCCAAAATGTAAAGTAACATCTTATTTATTTAAATCACAAAAAAGTGTAAATATCTGTTCTCACAGTCTGTGGTATTATTACAAGTTTTTGAAATATCATCTTAAAAAACATAATGCATCAATTGTACTGACATTAAGCTTGGAACGTTATTTTGTGGAAAAATTACCAGCGGTCGAAAATGCTCTTTCGACATCTACGCTAGTTGGTGGTTATATTAGCAATGCGCGATGTACTTTTTCCAAGTATTTACCTCTAAATCCCTCATCTTCAAATAGATTTATTTTTCGTCGGATGGTTTTGGATATAGCTGATTTCTGTATTGTATTTTGGTTTGTTGAAACTTTTTTAATTTTTTCTAATTCTAATTTTTTTCAAGAGACAATTGCTTTTCACTATCGACATTAGTGTCATCATCCTCTTCGAAAATTGTACCGAATTCTTCTGAATGTGGATAGGTTTGTGGGTAAAGAAAATAAGAAATCTTACAATGAACTTGATCAAATTTGAATTGGTTAGTTTCTTTTTCTTCCTTTCCATTTTCATTTTAAAAATCATTATAATTATGTAAATACCGTAAGATATATTTTGCTTCGGCATGCCTTTCTTCTATGCGATTTTTCAAAGTAATATATATCTCTTCAGACAGCAATGTGTGCTGTTCCTTCAGTGACTGCAAGATGAAATTTATTGTTGCATTAGCTGTTCATAAATTAGAATCTCTCCGACAGAATTCCTCAACAGCCAATTTTATTGGAAGCAGAGCTGATGTGCCTCTAAGGAAGACATAAAAAACATATATTATTCTGCTGTGTTGTCGATCCCAGAGCATGTAGTGCAGACCAAAAAATGTCTAGTAAATATCGAAAAAACGGTATTTAAACTTGCGATTACCATATTTTAAAATGGCACGAATGGCTCAAAATACCGGTATTCGGTATACCGGTATTACAATCCCTAATTGCAACATGGAATTCTCTAAGATAATAGGTTTTATGCGCATGCGCTTATATACCGAGTATTTTAAAAGATAACTCCACCTTTTTTTTTACCTTTATTTATAAGTCACGTGATTTTATGTCTGATAGATGAAGATATTTAAGTACACCTTCTAATTATTTATACTGCTAAGAAATTTTCTGTGTTACAAGATAAAATTTTGTTGAAAATCATTAATGTTTGAAAAATGTAAAAACGGGCAAGCATTCTTGAAATATGATACCGAATTTTAGACATCGAGTTTTCTTAAAACTACCAGAATCAACTTTACGTCACGGAAGCACTACTTCCAAAAAATTTCATTGTGTTGCGAAGTTTAAACGAAACAGATGCTTGTGTCTGTACTTGCAAACGTTAAACAATTTTGCAAAAGATGAATTTCCAGAAAACTTATAAAAAAGAGCAAACAGAAAACTTTAAGTTACTATATAAATTCCTTATCCCCTTTATGTAAATAATTGAGACTGTTATTCGGTTTTCAGATAAGAAATTTAAAAAGAAAATGTTTCATCGCCAAGTTAATCTTATAAAAATCTGAAACTGGGATATTCTTGTTATTTTTCAACTATGATTAGAGAGAGAGAACTGAAAGACTATTACCTTATTCTAAAATTTTTCATTGTATAGTAGACAAACTTCGTCAAGCGTGATATTAAAAGAGAATTTTTCTTTAATTTCGCATGAGAAACAAGTCATGTGGCAAGCTTGAGCACGATTTGGCGATCCATAATGAAGATTGGGATGAAATAAACTTTTCAAGAAATTCTTGAGCGATTTATCTCATAGATGGGGCTAAAGTTGCCTTTCTTCAACGGGTCCTCTTTTAAACATTGCATATTTTTTGAAAATTTTGTTTTCTGTGTTTAATTTATTATCAGACCTAACTTCAGAAAATTTCGTATAGTTTTTATTGTGAATTCGTTGCGTATCAAAATATTCAGGAATTCTGAAATTCTGTATAGATTTTTAACCTGATGCTTTCTTTCTTTCTTTCTTTTTTTTTTGTTGCTTTTTCCGTGATTCTTCTTTTTTGTTAAAATACATAGAAAAATATTCATAACATCCTCAGTTTATGACCATTTGCACTCAGCCTACAATAAATAAATAAATAAAAATAGTAAATAAAATGAAAGATAGATACTGTAGTGTGCTCACCAAATTTCCAAACAAATGGCTAGAGTACAAATAGCGTATATTTACTCATTATGTCAAGTAAACGTATGCTGATAGTATATTGACTAGTATGTTCTGTTTTATGTTCACGTTTTTTACCGAACTGAATGAAAATAATTTTCAGAATCACATATATCGACAGACAACCATTTCGACGTTAATTACTTTTCGGAGTCGAAGATAAAGTCCAGGTAACATGGTATTTTGAATATATATATTTCACTGATATTTTGAATTCTCATGGATGGATGTGAGGAGGACGATGTGGGCGGATTGGGATCAGAAGAAGCTTCCCAGCCACAGCTGAGAGAGGAGACTTTCCGCATGTAGTCATATTATATAAGTCAGCGTTTCTCAAACTGTGGGGCGCAACACCCTAGGGGGACGTGATAACCCTACAAGGAGGGGTGCGAGCATATTGAATAGTCAACAAAAGATATAAGAAAATTATTAACTTACAGAAAGTTAGCAAACAAATTAAATTCTGCCATAAAAAATAAAATGCATATTTACACTGATATAATATATTTATAAATATATCAGTACTTCGCAATGTATTTTATAATTAATTAAAGCATACGAACACGTTCGGAGTACTTTTTAACAAAATAGCATACTAAAACATAATAAATGCTCTTTTATTACTCCATACCAATAAATATTACTATTAAAGTATCAAAATTTAAAATAAATTACCCAAATTTTACAAAAATTACTAGTGAAATTTTAGCAATATTTTTGAAAAACTTGAAAGCAGTTAGAGAAAAAAGTAATAAAAATATATTGGTAAAAGTATTACTAAAACAAATAAATGCATTTATCTAGAAAATGTACTAACATTTTAACCTTTTACTAAAATTTTAAAATTTTAGAGCTTATTGAGTAAACATTACAAGAATGTTACATTTTTTATGAGGCCATTATTTAAATAACAAGCAGTAACTCAAAAAGTATTCATACACTAAGGAATATTTTAGTACATTCTCTAGAAAATAACATAAATATCAGGTTCAAAAAGTTTTATAGAAATACATTCGTAATATTTTGAGTTATCAGACTCGCCATGATAGCTTTTGAGCAATTTAAATGCCCACTTCTGGTAGATCAAAACCCCACTTCCGGTTTTTCTAAATTTATAAAATTGATTGTAACTTGGCCTCTAGGTAGTGTAGAAACAAAACAAAGTGTGTTTGTAAAGTCAAAAGATAGCTTTATTCAATAAAATAAAAAACAAAATATCTGTCTTGACTAAATTTGGTCATTTTCAACGTGTTCGGATACCTTAAACAATACTAAAATTAGAGCGTTTAATAATCACCAATGTTCTCATCGGCTTTTCATATATAAAATTTTTACAAGAAAGTAACACTTGCCTTGATAATTTGTTCGTTTTATAATTAATCGTTTAAATACCGATTAAAAGTTACGCGAATTGCTCCCCAATGCCACCGCTTTACAAGTAGGTTAGCGTATGTGTTACATTGGGTGGGGGGGGGGAGAGAAAATGAATATGAATAAGCAAATCCTCCGAAATAAGTAAATCCGTGGCAAACACACACACACACTGTCAAGGTCCTTTTATTGTATTCCAAGGCCTTCGGAATAATTGTACAGATAGCAGTCCACAAAAAAGATCGTGCTTCAGGATGACGTATATATACGTCCGGGGCAATTAACTCTTTGGCTGAGCCAGACGTTTATATACACCAATGGCACTTAAAAAGTCATGTTGTAGTTTTAGTTTCAAAGTATAATATTATTGAATTCAATGCATTGTTATTGTATGGGGAGGGGGGTAAAAATTTTGATTGAAAATTGGGTCACAAATATTGAAAGTTTGAGAAGAACTCATATAAGTTGATCCTGTGTTTAATCCTTTCATGAACTTCTATAGGTACTGGCCCTGGGGATCATCAATGAAATTCCTCCAAATGACATCACAATCCATACCGATTGCAGTAAAATAGATATACGGGCAAGCAGTGCAACTTATATTCAAACGAGAGAAACACTTCATAAGACAATATAATCCAGGATTCTGTTGCGTTTTGCGCAGCGAATTAATTGTAATTGTCGAGGAACCAGAGAAAATCATGAATTAAAGTAACTACGAAGACCTATCGATTCTGTCTAACAGCCGTAGTTCAATTCAACAACTCAAAAAGTGGACCTTCATAGGAGATAAAATTAGTTTATCTATCCTATGAAGAGTTAAGCTTTTCCCCCAACATTACAAGATGCATTTTCAATGGATCCCGTTCCATGACAATATCTACGGAAATGAATTGGCTGACGCTCTTGCTAAGAAGGAACTAGACCAGAGAGGGATGATGAACCAGTGGCTCGCGTGCCATTGATGGCACGTGACACAATATTTTGGGCAAGCCACCGATCAAAACGGTTTGTATTTAAGTTCAAAATAACAAAGTTTACGAATGAGTATTACGAACAAACGCAAGTGATAGGTCGAGGGGCGGCGGTTGATTCTTCAATCAGGAAATTTTCAACTAGTCTTTCTCAGTTCAAAGAATTATCGAATGTTTATTATGATTACTGATGTGACTTCATACGATAACCTATCCCAATTTGATTGTTTGGGGATTGAAGAATTTGAAATGCAACTGACTGATTTCCAGTCCAGTTAAATATAGATTCAAAAATTTCTTAAAACAAAGGAAAAGATGGAATTGATTGAAATAGAAAGTTTCAACAAGCAATATAAGTAACAATGTCAGTAAAAAAATTTTGGAAACGTGGAATTCGATTCCCAAAACATTTAAGTATTTGAAGAAGACCATAGTTTCAGCTACCTATGCCTGCGAAACCTTATTTTCCGAGATGAATAACATTAAAAACTCGCTTAGAAACTGTTTCACAGATGAATCCAATTCAGCGTGCATTTGCTAAAAGTAACATCTTATACAACTCTAAAATAAATTATTTGTCATCTAATCTGCAACAACAGAAGTTACACTAATATTACTTTAATTTGAATTACACGTATAACTAAAACATTTACTGCCATTGAGAGCAAAATGTATTTTTTGTGATAAATAAAGAATTCTGAATTGTTAGTTTTTAGTTTTATCATTTTTCCAATACTCACAAGTCAAAATTATGGCACGTACATACCTCATTAAACTTTTTTTTAGAAAAAATGGCACTTTGATCCATGAAGGTTCGCCAACCCTGATTCTAGATCTTCCCTGATTTCCCTTCTACTTCAGAGCTCACATATTTAAAATTATTCTCAAGGCAAAAGGCCCCAAATAAAGAAATATAGCTAAAACCTCCGTTTCATAAATGATATAAAGGCAAAAGATTAGTGCTTTCTTTATCTCTTCCTTGTGACAGACAGTCCAATATTTGGAAGTCCCGATTTTCCAGTGGGCACTTAAAAAGTCTTACTTTTTCTGGAGGCTATGAGAGGTTTCTTATTTGGCCCAATTACCAGCTGGAACAGGCTTCACCACAGGAAATTTTGGACTGCATTTGACTGGACTAGAAAGATATCACTGACAATCCACTTCTAGCATCGGACAATTGAAGTCAAAGGTTTCACTGATCTGGTCTGACTTCGTCTGATCAGATGGTGGACTAGTAAGAACAACAACTTCTATAAATGTATAAATTAAGTAACACAACAATTTACAGTAAAAATGTTTGTATACTAACGTAGGATTTTAAATAATAAGGTACATAAATATATCTCAGTCAATGGATTGCATCCTCTCCAAAAAATGACGATTCATGTGTTCCCTTTGATATTTGAAGTTTCTGTTTCTTATAAGAACGTATAGAGAGAGGGACAAAGGAGTGTGGTTGGTGGGGTCGATGAGCGTCGATGAACCCAGGGATAGCTCTGGATATGGTCATTGTATAAAGGAAGAACCAAATATTATAAAATGTTATTTATCCTTATTCTAATCCATTTGTAAATATTTTAATATATCAGAAACTACTAATTAAATATTATTTTGCATTTATCACCTTTTTTTTGCATTTTAATCTAAAATCAAATAATGCCACTAGAGAACCACTAAAAAAACATCAGTGAAAGTATTATGCACACAGAAGTTTCTAACACCCACACACGTACAAGAGCCATTACTACGAGGATTCTATTTTATTTTTAATCCCTCTACAAAAACTAAAATATTAAAATTTACATTCTTAAAAAAATAAATTTTTCATTATTAATACCAAATAACAATGATCAATGTGGTTAAAGCCGTCAACTAGAAAAACCGTCGTGACGTATAATTGGTATGTAAACATTGTTGTTCCTCTTAATTGGATGAAAAAGCCCAAAGAGCAATTAAGAGAGGGAGATAAACGTTACTTTTTTAATATCCGTTAAACAATTTTCTTTCGTAGCGAAAGCAAATGGAGCAATGGTACGCACAAACTTTGTAATTTTTATTAGAATTCAATCAATTTTAGTTATTTTGATACACAGGGAGAATTTGTTCTAAAATTGCCACTATTCAGAGCCTCCTGCATCTCGATCTAACAATTGAAATTGCACCGAACTTGGTACAAAGGCAATAACATGAAAATAATTCAGCGAAAAAAGTTTTCGTTCGAAAATCGTTGATAAGGGTTTTATGAAGCTGCACGATGCAAAAAGTGTTACAAAAAAAAAGTAATAACACATGCAAAATTATAGTGAAATGTTGTTTCATTCACTTCCCCGGTGAAGAAATCGAGGATTCAATATAAACGCAAACCTCGAAGACTGTGAAAGTGCAATCTACTCGGTCAACACAGCGTTTCGAAAGACCGTACATATGTCACAATGAATTTTCTATAATTTCTGTAATAGCAATAATAGTTTTCTGTCATCCGTTGACGATTGCAGTTGCAACTTTTGTCATCACCGCTTCTGACACAGTTATACGTCCTTCGGCTGCGTGAATTTTTAGTCACTCTATTCCTTCGAACTTTTTAATTATTCCTATCAAATTATCAAGCGATAAAGAGCTCTTACCAATTGGGCTCTAACTTCATGAGGAACTGTGTATGATTAGGATAATATAGTGCGGCGGTGTTCATCAAAGACCCATTTCCCGTCAGGAGCGAGTGACGTCTCGACGGTCAAGCAGTTTCTCTTGGGAAAGTATCCCAGGGTGGACACCCCGGTGCTGATGTCCTAAGGGAAGTCAACCTCTCCTTGAGCTAGCCGACAGTAAGGGCCGGCGCGGTTCCTACGCCAAGCCGCCGGTTTCAAAGTGCACCATGCACAGGTGGACTTTGGACCAATAGAAGAACGGTTTCACCGAATACGTCCAAACAGAAGTGACTATACATCACGTGTTACTTTCGTGGGCGGGACGTATTCCACCTTTAAAGAGACACTGGAATCCCGAAAGAAGAGGACACCAACGCAGGGACATGACATGACTCCAAGTCTCTCCAATTCCAACCAGCATCTGCGCCCCAGTATTTTTCCAGCTATCGTGTAACGCAACCTTCATCAGGAGCAAATATCGGTGCACTCCACAGCACTGCCTGTAATAGAACATTATCGCACCGGTATAGAGCCACGGATTACCTCCCGCGGCAATAGCTTTACCAAAAAGAGGCATATTCTGCATTGTGATTCACACACTCACGTGACCTGGCTTATTTCATCTGAATATTCTACCCTTAAAGAGCAGTGTACATACTTTTGTATCTCAAAATACTGGAGCGGTTGCCGTATATGAAAGCATAAATTTGGATTCTTGCAAAATTTGTATTTTGCATACCAGTTTTATGCTGAGTTTCAGTTTAATAAGTTACAGGAATGCCATGAACACACCTATTAGCGATTTTTTGAGCTAATTATGTTTTTTTCATGAGATCTTATTTTTCATGTCCTTATACCAAGTTTGGTGTGATTGTAGTTTCGGAATGATATACAGGGGTGGCTTTGAATTGTGTTAGTTTATAAAAAATTTCCTTGTATAAGGTTGTTGCAGATTGCATTTGATAACGAATCGGATCTCATTTATCGCTAAAAGAACTTTCAGTACACTTCAAATTTGAAATCAATATCTGTAAGTGATGTTTTTATTTCTAAATAGTTGATTTTTAAAATTTTTATCATTTTTTAAAACAATTTTAACCTTGTATTATTTTTAACATTTAATTTTATAAATTTTCACTTGAGGATTTAAGTCTATTGATGTTTTACTTTTCCTCGTCATTTTATCGTGTTGTTTAGGGTTTCAATAATTTACCACAAAATTAATAATGATAAACTTTCAAACATCCCCTAAAATTCATGTTTAGATTTCTCAGCAAATATTCCAGAATCTAAAACTGATTTTAATAACATTTTCATCATTCCGTGCCTAAGAAATATTCCAACTGTTGCGTTTCTCGAATGAAACGGAACTCCCCTCCCCTATCGTCGAACATTCCCCTCCTCCCAGACGATACATGGTGATAAAAAGATAACTAGAGCGTAAGCTGATCCATCTCTCCACTCTTCCGAACGATATTTAATTCTCTGTTTTTCGTTCCAATTCCTTACGATTCGCATTTGAGAAACCCCAATATTGAATTCCCTCCAATTCTGAGAAAAAATACCCATTTTTAAGAAAAGATGTCAAATAAAAAAATAAAACATATCAGGGAGCGAAAAAAAATTTTGATTTCACGCATCAAGAATTTTTTCCATTTTTCTCTACATTTATAGAATTTTATTTTTTCCACCCTTGAGCGAAACCACATTTAAAATTATTTATCAATCTTAAAAAAAGACGACTCTGTTAGAGTAAAAAAAATAAAGAACACCGCATTAAACAATCAGAAAACCTCATTCATAAGCATTGGGAATTCATTTCACATGGATGCTGATGGGGGGATGCTGATTTTGGGGTTATTGCAGAAAAAAAAGTTGTTTTGTTTAATAGTTAATCTAACTGGATACTCACGTTGGCGTGACCTTGAGGTTGCAGATGAATTTTGCAATTCCGAATGAACAGACATTGTTATAGGAATAACTAACATTATTTGATTTATCAATTTCTAGAAAGCAGGATTTTAAACCGAGGGACCAGTGAAATTAATGGGCTACTTTAAGAAACACTTAAACGATTGTTTCGATGAAACCGCCCTCGTCAGATCTTGGCCGGGTGAACTTTATACTCCGGTCTGAAGCTTCTTCTCCAATTCACCTAGGCTTCTACAAGTCACCTCGTTAATCGCTTTAATAGCAGCGTAACAACTAACCGTAACGCTCACTTTTCTAGGGTTAAAATAACGAAAAAATTAGCATAAAATCAAATTATTCCTGCAGATGGCAGTTTTAAACTCAAGCAAAAGTTAAAGTACTATAGCGCTCGAATTAATTGAGACAAACATCTTTTTCTTGTTTAAGTTGGTAGGTGATTACCATTGATGTGACCGCCTCAAACCAATTATATTTGTCTTGAAGTAGTGTGAAAGATCAAAATTTACTGGTTTGATTGGTTTTAGTGTATGGGTAGCTCAATTATAAGCCGTTTAGTGTGGCAGCTGGTTATTATAATTTTGCGTTCCGGTGTAACACGTGTTACTTTTGCTTGTTCAAAGATAGATAATACTCCGATGAAGCGTTCTAAGATAATCGTTTTTTAATGAACACACTTCTATGACAGTGAGATATACAGCTTTTGAAATTTGTGGGGACAAATCAGGTGTTCCAATAATTTTAAGAACATTTCAAGATTTTAGATAATCGTTTCCAAAAAAAAAAAAATTAAAATGTGTGAGCACAAACGGAAAACTACTCCAGAATTAATAAGATTCTAAAAAGAAATAGAAAAATAAATCGAAGAAAAAGACAATCACAGATATTCGAAAGGATTTATTGGGTTATAGTGTTGAAATGAGTACCTCAACTGTACGGAAAAGGTTCATGGTAGTTAGGCATAAGGCAACAAGATTGAGGAAAGAACAATTTCTAACTCAACAAATTGTGAAAACACGCTTAGCATGGACCAAAAGATTGTTAACGACTGGAAAAAGATGATCTTCTTTCATGAAACGTATTGATTTGTCCAGTAATACAAGTTAAGTACAGTTAGAAAAAGTGATATCCAGTACCACTGAAGTGTAGGGGAGCGATGCATGTTAAATCTGTCAAGAGCTCAAACGTCCTCCCGTTGGTGTGGTGTGGTAGTTAGGAGAGGGGGTGCCAGCTCAGGTGTCGTCCACGTCACTTGACCATGGTGCAAAATTACGCGGACCGTCCCCAAAAGCCCTCGTGTAGCTGAAGAGTGGGACGTTAATATTCACTCACTCACTAGAAAAAGTGATGGTGAAACTTTGCTACCACATCAAATCCCTGAAAGCACCCTTCTAAGCAAATATTTTGGAATTTTTTCACAACCAATGGCACTTGAAGCTTAGTTCCTCTTAATGGCATAATGAATTTTGTCAAATTCATAGAAATGTTACGCAGTAGATTGCTCCATTCTTGGAAACATTTGATGGAAAATTTCAACATAACTTGGGCACTTCGAAAATATTAGACTTTTAGGCGGGGAAAAAAATAAAAGTGCTTGATTGACCTGGTAGTTCACCAGACTATATCCTATTGTGAACTTATGGCATATTCTCAAGAACTATTTAGCTAAGATAAAAAGCACGACAACTGAACAAATTATAAAAAGTGTCATACAAGAGTGGTTCCACATTTTTTTTTTTATGAAATAAACAACAAGTATGTCAAGAACAAGTACAATCAAGTATGTGTGCTACGTAGAGGAATCAATGCCAAGACGTGTTGAAAAGGTTATTTCTGCTAAAGAACACACACACAATATATATATATATATATAATATATATATAATATATATATATATATATATAAGGAAAAATCGTTTTTCCCATTTGTCCTTATTAATTCGAACAGTATAATATTTCTCCAAGATGATTAGCAAAATGGTGCGAATAAGACCCGTCATAGCGTAAAATTATTCTTGACTTTACCGTGAGAATGTATTATTTTTTATACTAATTAATAATGGATGGTACAATGAAGAAGTTAAACTGCATGAACATATGCTTTCAGATAGCGGTAAAAGTTTATTCTATTTTTAATCACCTTTAAAATCCGAAACCGGAAAATTCTCAGAAGTGTTCCAGAAATATTTTTAATATCACAAACTCTATATGAAATAAGCTACTGGTAATTCCACTCGAAACCGCCTTAGAAGCGTAATGATTGGGCAGCTTCATAAGTAAATAATTAATTTTCATTTTTCGAGAAATTGTATGATAGTCTCCCTCTTGAGATATGTATATGCTTTGAAAGAAATACACGTATTTCTTCTTCAACATAAAAATTGTTGTTATGTAAAAAGAATTTACATAAAAGCTATGATTTATATAATAAAAAAAATACAAATAATTATAATTTATATATAAAGTATGGCTGACTTTTCATCAATGTATGTCTTTCTGGGCGAGTTTAGAGGTCAATGTCACGAATTCGCCGCTAGCATGTCCTGAGTTTGAACTATAGAGACACTGAAGATCCTCTGAGTAGAGAGGCAAGTGCATGTTATATCTGCTGAGGCCCAAATCCCTCCAGTTAGCTTGGTGTGAAAGTTCGAAGATAAGGGTGAAGGTGTAACCCGTCGTCCTTGGAACTTGACGGTGGGACAGAATGACAAGGTCCGTTGTCAATAAGCCTCGTGTGGTTTTATAGTGCCTCAGCAAGTTTATTTTCAATAGATTTCGTAAATTTGAACTGCTTTCAAGTAAAGAAAATAACACTTGAGCTGACAAGTTGTTTCCAACCTTCCACACCACACCAACCTATGAACTTTAAACTAGGACAGGTTTAGTATGCATCAGATCCTTTAGAATATCTTTCCTTGGTGACACCTGTGCTCGAATCTACAAACCGACAGAGTCACCACCTACCATGACCACTTGGTTAGCAAGGATTTTTTCCGCACCTATGCATGCAGTCACATGACTAAAATTTCTGCTAAGGTAAAGTGGCTGCGGTAGGCTACTGATTAAAGTATTGGACTCGTGGCAGGCCTGTCATGGGTTCCAGCCTAGTACCGCTGAAGACCCGCCGTGTAGGGGAAGGACGACGAGGTCTGTCGCCAAAAGCCCTCGTGTAGCTGAAAAGTGTGTCGTTAATACTCACTCACTCTGGAGAGATAAATGTACCCGTGAAAGCCTATTGATTATGGTCATGTATTCATAGCCTGTATTCCAAGGCCCGTGCTGCTGAAGACGCGCTGTGTAGAGGGGTTGATGCACGTTAAATCCGTCGAACTTCTAAGTCATCCAGTTAGCATGATGCATATGACGTTTGAGAAAATTAATGGTAGCATTGAAGTTAGGAAATTTAATAATTGATTTACGTACGTTACAGCTGTTAATTACATTATATACATTTACATTGGAATTACACTGGTGTCCAAAAGTTAAGCCTAATCGAAAAACATGGAGTAAATATTCGTAAAATTATTCCAAATTTCTTGCGGATATTAATTGGATGAAGAAGAAACATTGGGTTAATGCAAAACTTTTCAGTCGTCTACGTCTTGCGCGAAACACCGGCGCATGTCGGAACGCGGAGAAACCGATTCACGCAGCATAGGTAGTTCAGACAAGTTTCGTGCAACTGCTGTGCGAAGGAACGTTGTCAACCCTCAAACAAGATGAATGATGACACAAAGACGCCAATTGGACATGTTTACGAAAGGAAGAATCGTTGGAATGTTGGAATCCTCACGATTGCAAACTGAAGTGTCTCGAAATTTTGAATGTGGACCAGTCTGTGATCTCAAGACTGTGGCAGAGGTTTCAAAGAACGGAGATGTTACCTGACAACCAGTATAAGGTCGACCAAGAGTCACAATCCCTCGCCAAGACCGATATCTGGTAATAAGTGGGCGACGTCAGAGGGGCAGTACTGCCAGAGCACAGGGTTCGGTACTCACAGTCGCCACAGAAATATGAATTTCGAGACAAACTTTTTACAGGAGACTCAATCATGCTGGCTTGTATGTCAGAAGACCAGTAGTTTGCATTCCCCTCACGTCTGCGCATAAATGCGCTTGTTTGAACTGGAGTTTGAAATATCAACATTGGAGTGTGGGAGAGTGGGCCAATGTGATGTTCAGTGACGAGCCCCGGTTTAGTCTGAGTAGTGATTCTCGGTGGGTAACGATATGGAGAGAACGTGGAACACGTTTTTAATCAAGAAACACAAAGGAAATACATCATTTTCCATCAAGGGAGTAATGGTATGGGCAGGCATCATGATGGACGGCCACACAGACCTCCATTTCCTTGATAAGGGGTCTGTGACTGCTCAAAGATGCAGAGACGAAGTTCTTGAGCCTTATGTTCGCTTGTTTCGAGGTGCTGTCGATCCTGACTTCATATTCATGGATGATAATGCGCCATGTCACCGAGCGGTGCTTATTGATGACTTCCTTGAAACGGAAAACATCCAGCGCATGTCGTGGCCTGCGAATTCCCCTGATTTAAATCCTATCAAGCATGTATGGGATATGCTCTGGAGACAAATTGCAGCCCTTTCGCACCCACCAAGCTCCGTTACAGAACTGAAGAAAGCTCTCCAAGAAGCTTGGAACCATTAGAGCCTCCAACTCATTCATCATCTCATAGCAAGTATGGTAAATCTCTGTGCAGCGTGCCTGGCTGTTAGAGGTGACCACACGCCTTATTAAACTGCAGCATCAGTATTTTATTTAATTTTTTCTTTTATTTTTTCTTTAAAGTGGGAATCCTTGCTATGCTCAGTTTTCTTTCAAATGCTACTTTGGATAAGAAAATTAATTATTATCATTCTTTTGATTTGCTTCCTTATTTTACACTCGTATATCACGTTTCCCGCCATTCTGATTTACAGTTCCTTCTTTATTCATATAATTATCAATTAAGCTTAACTTTTGGACACCAGTGCATTAGTAAGATTGATTTTTTTTCATTAGTTTAGAATATTAGTTATTTGTGAGGGAGGATACAACACAACCGTTCTCTTTTGGTGTTTTCTACGGACTCTTTTCTCTACACCAAGGTGTTAAAAAGAGGGAAAGGATTCTGTTTCTTATACACTCGTTTTCGGCTCACATGTCTGTTCAGCCGTTGGGTTGCTTCCGACCATCGGTTTCGGCGTGGTGTTTGATCAAAAGATTTAGGGGTGCACTTTTGCATTGTAACGCTTTTTTCCTATCCACAAATAGAAGTCAATTTTTTAGCAGTGTGACACGAAAACATCACCTATGGAAGTTCGGTAAGACCATCTTGTCCTGGTCACTTAGCCGAGATTCTAAATCAGTAAATCTGTCACAAATAGCCCTTCTATTGCTCCATAGTGCGAGGCTAATGACTTCTCCCTCCAACTGAGGTAAAATGATGAGTTTTAAATTAAACGTATCGCAATATTAATAGATTAAGTACCACGTTCTTCAAATTATGTAAAATAAAATGTACCCCATGCTATGAAATCCGGAAACTAGCTATTCTGATACTTTTGACACCAAGCAAAAGAAATAAGTCCATGGAAAAAATAAGAAAAGTGAAATGCATATTAAATTTCTTCCACAGCCTTCATCATAGAGCGATGCATTCTTGGAATTAAGGCCCCAAAAGATCATTAAAGGCTTCAACGAGGAACTTTAATTTATGATCTTTTCCGTCTATCGAAGGGATTCTCACGGGTAATTTCCGAAGCAGAGGGTGGAAGTGGTTCGAAAAGGAGCGAGATGGGGCATTTTTAATACCAAACGATTTTAAAGAAGTGCGTTTTACTAAAGGTTTTCGAGAAAATGATATACATAATGAAAAATGTGGTTTTATTATACCTTTTTTTTTTTTAAAATTCTTCCTCAGTAGCATAATGACTTTAGGTGATAAAGGAAAATCAAACAAAAGTATTTTAAAACTTTCTTTTTTAATGAAAATTTTGATTTTTTTCCTCGAAAGTTAAAGTGTTTTGGAATAATGCCTAAAGGGTGTCATGAAAAAAGAACGGTTGATTTAAAGCGGAAAATTAATACATAATGAAGACTTTAAAGTGCTCCCCGAGAGAGAAGGGAAACTTAAGGGGGGGGGGAGTCGTCGAAATCCTTCATGGCTTGAGTAAAAAAAAAGTTTTAATTATCTTTTTTTGTTAGGAAGAAGAATACTTAACAGAATTAAACCGTATTTTTCCCCTTCTTTTTTACAACTCAACTTTCTAAAAAAAAGTTTTTTTTTTCAGCAATGCTCATTTTCACAAATATTTTTTTTAACTACTATATACGAATGTGTTGAAATTATTATATCGGAAAGCTTAGTTATTTAAGCATTATTTTATTTATTTTATACAACCGTTTTAATTAAACGTTGAAAGAGCGAAATGTGTTGAAATATTAGGTAAAGTAATTAAAACATTTTTTTTCTTTTTGTTTTATTCTTTATAATAAAAAATTCGTATGCAAGCAATATATATCAATTTTTATCTTGAAGAATTTTTTCTTTTAATGTTACTTATTAAAACAATGATTTTTTTTCCTTCTGCATTTTTTAAAAGAGGAAAGGTTTTAATATTCTTACACACAATTTGTATCTCTGATGATAAATCGGCTTATATTAAGAGTAAAATGCCTTTTTTTTCATGCAGAAAATATTCAACGTATTAAAATAACTAATGTTGTCATATTTCTTCTGTTTAAAGCATTTCGCGTACAAAAACTAAAGAATTGTACTTAAAGGTATATCCATACAAGATAAATGTATATGTAATACACAGTTAAAAAATTGATTACTACTAAGTTTCATGACTAGTTTTAAATACATTAAACATAATCTTACAATTCCATAATTGTAAAAACCATTATTTTTATTCTCCAGTAGTTCCTTGCAATCTATCCTATCATTTACACTACGAATCGAAAAAAAAAACATTCATTCTAAATATTCAAATGAATTTACTTTTATTATCTCGCATTAAATTGGATAAATTAAAAACTCAAACACCCACAGCCTTGAAATTTGGCAAGCGTGTTTCTTTTGTTGAGTATAGATGCGCTAAGAACAAGTTTAACAAAATTTGATTTCCAAGACTCAGTTACGGGAAGAGGAGGTTATGGGAGTGTTACAAATATAAAAAAAATCTAGTCTTTGAATAATTAGACCTATAGGATGGAATTCTACAGGCATGTTTCTTTTGTCGAATCGAGTTTCGCTAAAAAGAGGTTTGAGGAAATCAATTTCGATCGGGATGACCGGTACAGACACGTAAATGATAAATCTTCTTCTGTTTTAGAAACTGAATGTCTGTTTGTTTTTATTGGGAGACAAGGGAGATCAGAATATATTTCAATACTATTGAAAGGTTAATGCTAGGACTTAGACAAACATAAACCTAAAAATAACGTACATTCTAACAGTGTCATGAAACACACAACGAAGTGAGCTGTTAACTGATAACGTGTGTAATCTCACTTAATATTATTTTAAATTTTGATTTTATATATTATTTTTCTAAATCTGAATTAAGAATGCCATTTTTCTAAGCTCCAGTCATATTTCATATCCCGCATTAAAAAAATAAATCTGTGTTTTGACAAACCTGTTCTTCATTTACATCCCTAGGGGAAAATGCCCTAATAGCTTGAACGTGCGCTCCTCAGCAGTTTCTATGGCACCAAACTTTTCTTTAATCCCACAAGCTGAATGTTTAAAAATAACTCTTATTGCCCTTCATTTTATTACGTGTTTTTAGCACCCCTATTATTCTCCTTAACGTAATACCGTAACTGAGAAAATGTGGGGATTCCTGTCTCCTTTCTTGAATTATGTCTATAAAGAATGGACCCAAAATGGTCACTCTCCTATTTTTTGAAATTCGTCATTAATTCGTTGTTGCCTTGACACAACTTTTTCCAGAAAGTATTACATATTATAATACTATATGTATATATATATATATATATATATATAACCTCCAATGTTATATATATATATATAAATAACTTTCAATGTTATATATATATATAACATTGGAGGACTTTTGGAATTGAAGGAACATTAGATGGGATAACATTTTAATTTGAAGAAAAAAGCAGATAACTTTTATTAAAGGTTTAGCATATCATTAGTTTGCTCCAATATTTCAGCATTTAATAGGAAAAAAACACATACAATTTTAATTTTGATTTAAAAAAAACGTATTTTTAGTAATACTCTTAAAAGGTTTGTTATTATTTTTGAATTTCTCATATAAACAGAAATTTTTTAACATTTATATCTTCCTAAAAATGTCAAAGTGCAACTTTTTTCACTTTGAATACTGTTTAGTAAATTTCTATTTTAAATAAAAGAAATATAGTGAAGTAAAAAGAAAAACAATTATGACGTATGAAGAAAAAAAATATAGTGAGCTAAGTTTATTTAATTATGAATTACAACAAAATTCTGAAAATATTTGTACAGCTCTTGAAAAGAAATTTAATATTTTTCTTAAAGTATAAATAGTTTTTTCTCTCTCTTTTCTGATTTTTTAAAGAAAATTCTTTTGTACTTCTTTAGCAAAACACATGCACATAGTTAAGTCGTTTCCTATCATAAAGTCTGCCAAGTTTTTTTTATGTGGTTTTTTAAAAATAGTTTTATCATCAAATACTTTTAAAACTTAAAAGAGATTATTTCGGCCAGACTATTTTTTCTCCATTTTCTTAGAGCATATAATATCTCTAAAACTGTTAAATAATATTTTAAATATTAAATAGTTTTTTTTTACTTGAAAAGACACCTTAATTACGTTATTTACTTTATTTCCTTTTGTTCATTCGTCTATAAAGAAAAGAGAAGCGAAATAAATTAGTTAAAATCTTCAAAAAATATATAAAAATTTCCTATTCATAATTATTTAAATATGTATAAGTAATACAAAGGGAAAAACCTCGAAATCCAGTGAAAATTGCTTAACACAAAACTGAGAAGGCTGAAATATTTTTTCGTGTTAAAGAAATTTCGTGTAAAAAATATTGCAAAATATGTATATGAAACATCTCCGTAATTTGCAGTCTTTTTTAATTTTTATTGATAATCTGGTGTTAGCAACCCCAAACAATTTACAGATTTCCGTTTTCGTCTTCTGTTTTTGATTAACAGCCTTATAAATCTCCATTTTCATTTTAAGTGAAAACCCTATTTGCTTTCTTCATCAGCTCTTTGCCATGGTGCTCGTAAAAAAAATCTTCTAAAATAGAGAATAAATAAATTATAGTTTAAAAAAACTAAAAAACACGCTTTTATACTGAATCGAACTAAAAAGTAAAAAAAATAATTCTTAATATAAGAATAAAATGATTAACGAGAAAATTAATGTCATTGTGGTAAAAGTGTGGGGTGCTTTGTACTACATGTTTACACTAATTCAGCTTTTTGGAATAGAAGATACAAATTATAACAATTCATACATTTATAGAACGCCCCACGCTTTTACCCCAATGACATTCATTTTCTCGTTCATCATTTTATTCTTATATTAAGAATTATTTTTTTACTTTTTAAATCGATTCATTATAAAAGCGTGTTTTTTAGTTTTTTTAAAACTATAATTTATTTTTCATTTTTTAGTTCGAACTACAATAAAAGCGTGTTTTTTAATTTTTTAAATTATCATTTATTCATTGATGTATTTATCCTTGAGTTTGATATTTGAAGCTGGAATTACGTGGCTGTGGAATTAGTCTTGCTCTTCAATGGATATTAATTAACGGGTCGGAAGTGTATCTATTCTCTCCGTTTACGGGATCTCGGATTAGTCCCGTATCATTATATTAGATTCCGTCTCTATAGAACAGGACAAACAAATAAAAGTGTGTTAAGAAGAAGAAGTTCGAATTAAAATGTTTTAATGTACCATGTTTTTATAACGGACTAAAAAATTATAAAATTCCACCTTTCCGTTTTTTTTTTTTTTTCTTTTTCACATTTTCATGCATTGTCATCCACTTCTGAGCTATGGTCCAAATTTCAAGTCTCTAGCTCAGGGGGTCGGCAACCTATGGCACGCGTGCCACAAGTGGCACGTGGTACAATTCTCAGTGGCACACTGCGCTACTCAACAAATAAGTCGATTTTTGAGGGGATGAAAGTTGATAAATTTGTAATGGACCTTATTTCATAAACATCTTAGGAATAATGGATATTTACGGAATTACGAAAGCAATCTGAAAGAGAACCCTAAAGAGAAATTTGCTGCTATTTTGTAAATTATTCAAGGTCATTGCTGGAGATTTAATTGTTTGAAAAGAGAAAATTGCATGTACTCTCTGCTTTCCACTTTTTGGTTCTACATATCTGAGTAAAATCTCTTTCCTAATATGAAAAATATTTCGAGTCCGCAAAAAAATTGTTTAACAACTGAATGATCAGTATCTTGACAAATTGATAGTCACAAATTATATCCCTGACTTTCTTTCTTATGAAAGTCGAGTAAGCAATAGGTTCGCTTTAAAATTTTTATTTATCTTTTTATTTAACTATATCGAAGAGAACTTCTTATATTTTATATTGTACATTTCTTATTTTAATAAATGTTTAAAAATACAAATTATATATGTACAACATTAATTTTTTTAAAATTTTTGTTGAAGAAATAGTTATATTTTATTTTGTTTATTTATATGTTAAGAAATATCATTAAATGATGCAAAATTAATATATAATAAAACTAAATATCTATATTATTTATCTCTATTGTCTACTTCTCCATGCATTATCGAGGGGATCGAATTGTTTCAAAAATGTCCTTTGTGGCACGCTGAATCATATTGGTAGATTGGTTTGGCACTCCACAGCTAAAGGGTTGCCGACCCCTGCTCTAGCTCATCGGAAAGTCAGTTTAAAATCAATTACAAAATTCTACCCGGACAGAAATTAAAGAAAGCGAGTTAATAAAAACATGGTAATATTAAGTGTCAATCGTTTTTTCTCCTTTTAAATGTGTGTGTGTGTATTGCTTTATAAAAATAAAAAATATTCAGCAGTTAGAACGAAAATTATTTTTTTTCACATGCACGAGCCTTTTTTTATTTTCATTTTCAGAAAAATGTTTATATTATGATAAAAAATTGCTAACACACACCCACCCTCCAATTTCTGAGATACAGAACACTTTTTTTGTTTGTTTTATTTCTATTAACCTCAAGCTTGTTTTATACTTGCATATAATTAGCTTTAAATTCAAAACACTCGCTTTAGGTTTAAACCTTATTCTTTTAGTAGCTAAATCTGAAATTAGTCGCCAAATCTGGAAATGATGTACGAAATTAGTCGCCAAATCTGAAAAGGGTGTATGAAATTAGTCGCCAAATTTAAAAATGGAAATGCAATAAGTCGCCAAATCTGGAAGTGGAAAATGGAATTGTCGCCAAATATGATTATCCTTATTCCTGACGAGCCTGAAAAGGACAATGGAACAAAATTATGAAATTATTGTATTGTCATCGGTCCTTGACAAGTGTGCGAAATTTCGAATTAATCTGACCTTTTAAAGTGGGTAAAAATCGAGTTCCAAGATTCCGTTACATGCAAATGAAACTTATAAAAGCGTGTTAAAAGAAAAAAAACGCATTTAACTCACTGATTTTTACTGACATTACGATGTATTCGCCTCCAAAATGCCAAGCTAAGTGATGAGAGGCTTGCGTGTGGCGTTCGTAGGGGTGGGGATTAGAAAATAGCTTATATAATCAAAATTATAGCTCATGTAGGAGTGAAGATGGAAGTCTGAGTGACGGTTCTGAACAGTTTTGAGTGAAAAAGAGTTAAATTTTATGTACAAACCTGGCGATTTTTGTCAGTTAGTAGAATTATTCTTGTGTGCATAAATGCTTTAAACTTCAAAACTTTTGTGAAAATATTAGGTCAAGATTAATCTGAATAACCTGTCGTCGTAACAAATGCTATCATTATTATTGAAACATATTTTTTGAATTAGAAGAAAATTCAGTCACATTTAATTAAAATAATGTTTTAATATAGAAAATAAATATTGAGAAATAACATATTAAAAATTTTAGAGCTTTACGTCAATTATAAGCTTTTGTTTTATGCCTTTACAATCATTGAATGCTTTTTTTCTCAGACTTTTAATTTCGAAGATATAAGTGTTTACTAATCCTTAAGGCTATTTTTCTGCTCAAGATAGAATCTTGAAATTTTTTGTATATACTCTCAAACGTATTTTCTGAAAAGTTAGTATGTATTTAGGTCTGAGATCACTGTTATTTTTTAAAAATATACTTAAATAAATATTTTACAAAATTTCAAGTTTTTTCCAGGCTTAGCTACAAAAAAAATTATTAAGATTTAACAAGAGGAACAGATTTTCAAATCCATATTAGTTTTTGATCACAGTATTCCAACAAAAATAAATTTCTTTACATTGATTAAAAAATTTTTAAGAAATGAGTATTTTATAAAAATTTGAAAAAAAAACTTCTGAAATTCTTAATTTTTTAAGATTGTCAAATAATGGTTGTTCAAACTGACTTTTTAGTCACAGAATTAGCTTAATAATATAATCCAAATATAAAATGTAAATTATTTTTACTGTTAACTTAACTCAGTGGTGCAACAGGGCCAAGGCCTACTGGGCTCATGTCAGTATACGTCGTCTTGGACCCTGAGGTACATGAACATATGTTCCGGTCTGTTGATCAACCTGATGCGAAACTCCAGTGTTAAGTTCCCAAGCACGCTTGTTACTCATTTATTGACTCACTGAAGGGATGAAAGGTTGAGTACACCTCGTCCAGCCCGGAGTTTGATCCTTGGACCTGTGGTGTGGAAACGTGATGCACTATCTCTCAGCCACCGGCTAAGATAATAGAGCTTTACCAAAAAAAAGGCGCATTCTGCAATGTGATTCGCACACTCACTTGCAAGGGAATATTTCAGCTGAAAATTCTACCCTTCAGAGCAGTTTACATGTTGTTGTTTTTTTGGCTCAAATTATTGGAGCGATTGTCGCATATGGAAAACATATATTTATGTTTTTTCTCTCCTTACCGTGTTTTATGCTGATTATTGGCTTGATAAGTTACAGCAGTGCCGTGAATACCTCTATTAGCGCATTTTAAAGCGAATTTTTAGTGTTAATGTCTTAATTTTTTTTTTTTAAAAAAGGGTATGTGTTGTCTTAATTGGTAGTAAAGAGCTAAAAATACCTCTGAAAATATAATTTAATATTCAATTATAATGCTGTAATTTCTTACATAGTGGAATTTTTCAGGTCTGTTTTAATTTATTATATGTAATTTTTGTAATAATTTATATCATATTACTTATAATAATATGGTATATTAAAAATGAAATGATTTAATTTAAAATATGAAAAGACAAAAAGAAGAAGAAAATTAAATATGTTGCATAAAAAACCATATATTTCATTATTAAAATGATTCTGAATAATTTTGAGTAAAAAATCTATTTTTCCATAAAAGAACTGCTTTTAAAATAAATAAAGGAAATATCAAAACCACTCGGTTACTGCGACCAGAAGCAAAAGGCACTAATAAATATGAGTAAGATTATTAAAATATATTTCAGTTTCTGAAAAGTTGGAGAACAAGAAATGTAATTAAAGCTATATTCCTCAGTTTGGTAACAAGGATTTTAAAACAATCTAATTTTTGACTGCTGTTTCGTCATGTTGTTACTTAAATTGCCGGACAAAAATGTTTTATTCATTAATTTTTTTCTCTATCTTAAGAAAGAAAACTCTTCGCTCAACTAAGCGGTGGAAATTTATAACTTTTAATTAAAATCATAACAGGATCGCTTAATTTCTCTAATTATCTTCAGTGTGACGTAAAAAGTATAATTAAGACGCTCGTCTTTCTGGGGACCGTTAAGTTTTTAATCTGTTTTTTTTTCTTATACAGTTTAAAGTGTGATGTAATGGTTTTCTTATTAATAATTAAAGCTTCTTTTCACTCCTAATTGATTTCCTAAAAAGTTCCGCAGAATCTTTTTGAAATAGTTTTTATATCAATAATGTTTAAAATCCTTTATTTCGATTTGTTATTTTCACAATATTTAATTGCGTTACAGAAGAACCCATTTCGAATACAGAATAACTGAATATTATTTCGAATATATATTCGATAAATTATTTTGAATACAGAATAGCTGTAAATTATCCAAATTAGTGAAATTTTCTATTAAGCAAAACAACCTATAAAATAAACTAGGGTACTTAATACCCTGCTCAGCAAAATGGACACGTGTTTTGAAACAAAAATAGCAAATACTCGTAATTTAATAAGAGTGAATTCATATACTTTTATTACTTACATAATAGGCAGAAAGTTTTGAAAGCTTCTTAAAACATGACAATATAGATTTCTGCTCAATGATCTACACTTGACACATTCGTTTGAAAAAATGACTCAGTTTTTTTAACATTAATTTCGTATAAAATTAAATGATGCTACTGCTTCAAATGTTCAGTGGTAAACATCGCCTAGAGCAGGAATGAGCAGACTTTTCTAGGGTACGGCAAACTTTTAATTTTTTCAAGGTGTTAAGGTTCACCTAGTGACGTAAATGTAGTGAGCTAAAAGAAAATATACAATACAGTCTCACCTTCATTTTACAAACTTCTATTTTATGAATTTTCCTTTTTTAATGAACTTTTTGCTGGAACCAAGAACATTTTCCGATTTCCTTCATAAAATTACCTCCAAATAACAAAGTGCATTTGCTATTCAACGAAATTTTCTCCTGTGATTATTTTTCTCACCGTATCTTTTTAAAATACTATATTTATTCAAATCTAAGCCACACTTTTTCCCAATGTTAATGCTACTGAAAATCGGGCGTGGCCTAGAATTGAAGAGAAAAAAATTGGTTGAATGGGGGGGGGGGGGTATTTAGAAAAATTACAGCTTCATGCATGTATTTAAAAAATTTTAATACTTGATAAAATAGTTAATTATTCACTTCGTATTAGTTCTCCTTTTAAATTTGTTTTAATTTCGTAAAATTGTATACCGATAAATCACATTAGACTATTTTTCAATTTTCACAAAATCTTGTTGAGAATTTGAGGCGCAGCTTAGAATCGATGGCGGCAGAGGTTCGAATAAACAAGGTATTTTTAGGCCTTCGTGTGATGGAGGGATTATTAGGTCTTAGTGAAGGAGGTCGCCCCAAAATGTCTTGGCGGTTCACCGATCGATCGCGATCGACTTAATGCCCCTTCCACCGGACCTAGTGGTTATAGGAAGAAATCGTGGCCGGCGTGTCATGAGTTCTAGCCCTACTGACACTGAAGACCCGTGACCGCGGTAGCCTTGTTGTCCAGGTAACGGACTCATGGCTGGCGTGTCATGAGTTCGATCCCGGTACCGATGAAGATCAGCCTTGTAGAGGGGTGATGCACGCTAAATTTGTCGAAGCTCAAACGTCCTCCCGTTGGTGTGGTGTGGAAGTTAGAAGAAAGGAGCCAGCTCAGATGTCTTCCTCGTCATTTAAACATGGTTCAATATTACGATGCCCTCGAGTAAATAGTGTGACGTTAATATCCACTCACTCACTCATCACTAAAGAAGGGCATATGCACGTTCAAATCCTCTCGTTGGGATGGTGAAATATTTCGGAGAAGAGGTACCAGAGATTTTGAGTGTCGTCTTCGTCTCTTGACCAGGGCTCGAAATTACACGGACCGTCGTCAATAGCTTTCGTGTTGGCTTAGAGTGCGATGTTTAGAAACACTGACTCACTCCTCCTGTTTAGAGTTCCGTTCAATTACATTTGCAACCACTCTTCTCAATGGTCGAGTCTGTTCATTGTCGCGAACTTTGTTTTTGATACATTTCTGAATTTGGATACCTCTTACAATCTGCTGCGTAGCGAGGAGTAGATGCACGCTAAATTTGTCGAGTTTCAAAGTCTTCACGATGACATTCTACAGAAGTTGGGAGAGAGGGATAGGTCTTCAAAGGAAAATTACAGATATTTTGCCAATAGCCCTCGGGGAACTTCGAAATGTAGAGTTAAAAACTTATCAGTCCACTAATGTTAATCATGGTACCCCAGGTTCTTTACTTATACGCACGTGGATAATTAAGCATCATTTCCAGTTTTTGATTAACTGATAATAGTTTGGTTGTATAGTCGATCTCAAAGAACAAATATTATTGGTAAATTATATACTCATGGCCAAAAAAATTATCGCACCAAGAAATAATTGCAGGATCATAACGAAACTTGGCATGAAGGTACATGTCGGGAAGATATGCAAATGATTAGAAAGGCAGCGTGATTCCGCAATACTTATAGCCATTGAGGGCATTTAACCTCGTTCTCCGTGGATTATAAAACAGATAAATCAAAGCTTGTTTGAGTTTGCTGAATTGTTTACAAAGGAAGCGCTGAGGTAGAGATTACGCCGTTTTCGAGGACAATATGAGCAGCTGTCACAGTTTGAGATGGGGAGAATCATCGGCATGATGGAAGCTGGGTGGTCAGCTAGGCGAGTGGCTCGTCAGTTAAGCCACTCTGATTGTGTTGTGAGGAGGTGTTGGGACCAGTGGATCCGAGAGATGTCACTTACACGAAGACAAGCCTCAGGACGCTCTCGACAGACCAGTCGTCGAGAAGCCCACCCCATTGTAAGAAATGCACGCGTACAGCTAACTGCTTCACCGGCCGCCCTTCAGGCACAAGTAGCACCTTCACTAGGCGCCCCTGTGCCTTCTCGAACCAAACGAAGGCGCTTGGCTAAAGGACATTTGGGATCGCGGTGCCCATTATGTGTGCTGCACTTGACGCCTACCCCTCGACGCCTCCATTTGTAGTGCAGCCGCGAAGGAGGAAACTGAACTGCAGCGAAATGGAACCAAATCGTCTTAAGTGACAAATCCAGATTCAATCTCAGCAGTGATGACAATCGTGTTTGTGTGTGGAGACCCCGTGGTGAGTGCCTCAATCCTGATTTTGCTTTACAGCGACACACCTCTCCCACAGCTGGTGTGATGGTATGGAGCGCCATTGTCTACAATACACGATCACCCCTAGTATTGATCCGTGGCACCATGACAGCCCAGCGGTATGTCCATGACATCCTGCAACCACATATGTTGGCACTCGTGCAACGGCTTCCAGGAGCCAGTCTTCAACAATACAATGCTCGGCCTCACACGGCAAGAATGTCACAAGACTGACTCCATGCCTTTACTACCCTTCCTTGGCCTGCCCTATCCCCATATTTGTCTCCAATCGATCATATCTGAGGTCATTTGGGATGGCGAATTGGGCATTCCACGAGTTTAAACGAACTAGAGGTAAGCATACAGCAAATATGGAACGAAATGTCTCAAGACACCCTACAGAACTTGTATACTTTAATGTTCGATCGTATTGCATCGGGCATTCGTGCTAGAGGAGGTTCAACAGGGTATTAAATCCTCCGTTCTTTTGTCTTTTTATCTGCAATAAATGATCATTTTTCTTTGATTTTCTAATCATTTATTTATATCAAAGTAGTCATTACGTATGTAAAATTTCGTTTCATTTGGACGACTTCTTGGTGTGCTAATTGTTTTGTTCATGAGTGTATTAACTGATATTTTAAAACGACTTTGTATTCTAAAAATGATATAATTTCCTGCTGCATTTTTTGATACTTAAATAACTAGCCAAACTGTTATCTTATTGTTTTGTGCCTCAAAAATTTGTTGGCTAAAATAACTGAGTGATTATGTCCGGCGTTGTTTCTGTTTTTTATGGTAACACTCTCTTTCCACCAATGAATGGACTCTCAATTCACACATGGGAGTGGAAATGTATTTTGTTTTGGTTTTGTAGTTGTAGAAACCATATCCTCGAATTCAATGTAGTAATGTTAGGTTCGTTAAATGTATTCCAGATTTTTGTTAATTTTATGTACTGTGTTTGTGTAGTTACAGCAAATGTTGCGTTACGTCAAAATGAAAATATAGGTCACTCATTTTTAGGGCTGCTATTTTTTGAACGAGGTACACACACCATTTAGACCCGATTCTCGAACGACGTTCTATAAAGAAGAAGAGAAGAAAAGATTGGTAAAATCCCCCCCCCCCTTATTTTAAGAATGTATAAAATCTTTGCATTTAGCAAAAATTTTGATTCATGTTTTGAAACATTTACTGTCAAAATCCTAGTCAAAGCATAGTACCGCTAAAGGTACATCATGTAAAAGGGATAATGTACGTTTAATTTGTCGAGGTTTAAAGTCTTCACGTTCATATTGGTATGGAAGTTTGGAGAACCATGTCAGGTATTGTTTTCCCTTCATGACCCTGTTCAAAATTAAGAGGTTCTGCTGTTTTTGTAGAGGGGCGGCTTTAATAAAAAAATCAACCAATCCATGAAGATCCTAGTCATGGTGCACAACCTTTAGTCTTAAGCTGCCAACTCGTTTTTTTTATTTGCATTTAATAATGATGAGTTTTAAATTGCTCTTCGGTTTTCTACACATATCCGGTTTATCGGGATCCGGATGAATGACGTTTTATTCTATTTTGTATTAATTTGAAATACACCCCTAATCCGACCAAAATCTTTTAAGTTGTCTACTTAAAATTACTAGCTTTATGCGTTTCGTGTATTTACTTAACTAGCTTGTATTTCGTGTATTTACTTATTAAAATAGCTTGGTTCTTCAAAGTGTTACTTTATTCTTCTTTCGAAGTCATTGTTTTATAATTGAAATTGAGCATAAAAACTATTTGATTTGAAAGGTTAAACTAATAAACAAAACGACTTTTTAAGAAACAAATTTTATATTCATTATTGTTATATATTTCTGGCTCTTTGGTAAATATCATGGTTTTGCATCCTGATATCTCTTGATTTGCATTACGTGCCCAACCCTATTTTTTGCTCTATAGCAATTATTTCTCCCTATCTTCCCAACCCGTAGCTCATATAGTGGTCAAGCCATTCGGTTTCCGCTTTCTAATCGTCATTTATTTATTCTTATGGGCCGATTGTTTGCTTACTTCGCCGTCTGCCTTCCCAGTGGCATTATTTGGATAGGTTCTCCGCTATTCTGAGTATAAACGACTAACTCGCTGACAAGACTCATTCGTTAGTTATCTTATGTTCGAAGTAATTTTTATTTTAAGCTTCTTATGTGTATCCAAGCTTAATAAGAAGATGCAAGCAAAATATCGAGATAAGACTTTTAATGCCATCTAGTGAAGGCTATTGATTGGATTACTTCATATGGCCTACAAAAAAAAGCGTTAACTTGTTATGAGAAAATAATAAAACCGCCCAACTCCTGGCCTCCATTTTGTAATACGCAAAATGCTTAGCTCTTAACTTCAGTTTGGTTCGCATGTGCCGTAAGAAGGACGCATGATGTTTTTAGCAATGAGGTACGTAAAATGAATGTTTATTGTAGTAATATTCAATGAAGTATTCTGTAATTGATGGTGCGTCGTAATTTTTTAACCAGATCAAAGTATTAACTTCAATGCCTTATACAGCTTCCCAAATTGTGATGGTAGTTATGGGGATTTATTGTTTCGTTTTATTGTGCTTTGCTTAAAAATAATTCCCATGCATTGTTACAATGAAAATTTTACTTGCTTCTGCAAAATTCTTCCACAAGGAATTACGCATTCTGAAAATTAAACCGATGATATATACATCCAAACTTCATGATTTCTTCTTATGATATTGAATGACTCATTTCAAATTAGGGCACACGGCAATTTTTTTGTTTTACTTGCACCTTTTTAAGTGTTTTTGTTTTTCAATTAAATTTCTCTCTTTCACCAATAACACTCATTTTGCTTTTAAAATACCTTGTTGATAAAAGAATGAATCAATTTATTTCCATTTGAGTCTTTTATAAACAAAGGATTAAGGCCTCAAGGCTTCTAGTCAGAAAAATTTGTTTTTAAGTGTGGATTAAGTCCTGATTCCACATCGTATGGAATAATAACAGCTTGGCATGAGAGGAATAAAAATTGAGCAAACCCTTTATTTTGGTAAGAATGGACAATTCTAAAAATTAGTTGATAATTAATTTCGCATTTAGGAACAACACGAGGACTGTCATCGTAATTTTAAATTACGGACAAATGAATAGGTTGATATTCTAGCTAGCACCTCACTCTCCAAGCTTCCACACTATTAAAACGTGGAAACTTATACCTCAAAAAATTTTACTTGCATCAGTCCTTCCAAAAGATGAGTTTATTGGATATTAGAATTTTAATTCTATCTTATCTTTTAATTCTAGATTTTGTTTCTATTCTATCGTTATAAAACCAAGCTTAGATCACAAAAATAATGTAACTTTTTGCGCATATCATTTATTTTATTGATTTATTATATTTTTTTTCTGTTAGTTTTTATTTCTTTTCTGTTTATATTTAAGTCTTATTCAGACCGAGCCAGTAAGCAGTGAGGGAAAACATGCAGCCAATTAAATGTCTGAGTGAATATACAAAGGGGTCTTTTTCTGAAAGGCTGCATTGGGCCGCGGTAGCCTAGTTGTCAAGGTATCGGATCGTGGCTGGCGTGTCATGAGTTTGAGTCCAGCACAACTAAAGACCCACCATGTAGGGGAGAGATGTACGTTAAATCTGTTGAGAGCTTAAACGTACTCCCGTTGGTGTGGTGTGGCAGTAAGGAGAGGGAGTGCTAGCTCAGGTGCCATCCTCGTCGCTTGAACATGGCTTAAAATTACGAGGTCCGTCGCCAAAATCCCTCTCGTATCTGAACAGTGGGACATTAATATTCACTCACTCACTGAATGGCCGTATATTTGCCTTCCCTATTTACTGCTTTAGGGGGGAATAAACCCTTAAGTGTCAAAACTTTTTAATAAAATTTAGTACTAAATTAATGAATTCTCTCTTAAGTAACTAAATTAATTGAAATATTTAGTTAAGCCAGTAAACTTCTTAAATTAATTTCCTTCATGAAGTGAAGAGCGTTCACTCTAGCATTTACTTAACAGCCTCTGTTTCATTTTTCAAAATTTCCCAAATCATCGTTGGCATGATGTTATTCAATCGCGTATCCCCTTATAAACTTAATGTACACAAGTACTACCCCTGCAGAAAACTTTTGTCGATCTCGTACAACAAATAATGTCTTATGTGCACTTTATTATTTGTCATACTACACTGTTTCAGATGTGTACATGTATATGGGTATCCTGCTACCCCAACATAATGCATGAAGTCGTTTCAACTGGAAAGGTGATACTCCAAAAAAGAGCAACTCCAAAATCATATACCTGATAGCATTAAAAAAAATGTATCGCGTTAGTAAAACTGTAAAATATTTATTCAAATGTGGAATGTGTGTATTTTTTTGGAGGGGGGAAGTGTAAGAATGTTATAATTTCAAAATGTCTCAGAGGGTTTAGTTTCGGTTGTTTTAGCCTATTAAAACGTTCAATAGATACAAAATTCCCCAGATGTTTAGTGGTCATGTTCACGGATTCGCGGCCAACCTGTCATGAGTTCGAGTCCTCCTCCGTGTAGAGGGGTTGATGTACGTAAAATTTGTTGAGGCTCGAAGTCCTCTCATTAGCATGGTGTGGAAGTTCAAAGAGAGGTGTGCCAGCCCAGGAGTCGTCTTCATCACTTGTTAAAAAAAAGAGTTCCTTCGTCCAAGGACCTCGTTGGTCTTTACTGTGCGATATAAATAAACTCTTTACTCACTCCCCAGGTATTTCAAATGAAAAAAATATTATATTAGTTTTCTATAAAGAACAATTGTTTTTTAATGTGAAGAAAACATTTTATATTTATATAAAAGAAGTAGAAGATCGAAAAATTGACAGGAATAAAAAAAATATTAATAATCAACTCAAAAAATACCAAGAGCTATTTTATTTATAGGCTATGGACTAATTGAAGTTTTTACTTTCATGGAAACAAGCCATTATTTTCAATCACGCTTTAATTTTGTTACAAAGTTTGGATGTTTTGATTGACATATAAATATAGAAAGTGTGATGTACATTAATTTAAATAAAAATATAAAGTTAACCTACAAATTTAAAGTTTGTTACCGATGAATAAACGATTGTAGGTTTTTATTTACAAATAGATGTTTTCTTTTTTTTCTAGTATGCAATATTAAATCTTATTTATCTCTCCTTTATTAAAAAATCTGCCACCCTTTTTAAAACCTCAGGAAAGCAATTTTCAAGACTTTTATTACGATTTTCCTTCCATATTAGTGTGTTAACCAATTATGTAAGATAATTTCAGTCTTGAAAGTGCTTTTAACTTTGTAAGAGAATGAATAAGAAAAATGACTCGCACCAAAAACACTTTATATTTATACACAGATAAATATCATACGACATTTTATTTTAACAACATTTATTTTACAAACATTTATGAACAGTTTCCATAGAAGATCTCAGAATTAAAGAGATTATGAACATTTTTTCTTACAAATATAACAACACAATCAAACAAAACCCATGACATTGGAAAAACATACATCATGCAATGTGATTGGGGATAACATACATATGCAGATAACACTCATAACACTTAATATAAGTTTAAATACAGCCATTTTTCAATATGTTTAATACTGTCAGCTCGAATGATGCTCCATGGGATAGTCATCCGTTGTGTCAGACGATTCTCATAATCCTTTGTCCTGTCATCAGTATCAGTGCTACACGACCTTTGCTTATGCCGATGTCTTATGAGTACCCAAGTGATCAAGAGACCAGAAATGAACAAGACAACTGCTGCCATGGTAACAATCAGGGAAAGATACTGCATTCCTTTTGCTAAAGGGTGACAATTTGCTGGGGATTCGTCGAATCCTGAAGACAATGGGACACGCCATCGCACATAAGTGAGGATCAATGCAAGCTCCGATTTCAGGGCACTCAAATATGCAGTCGACGTTTCTTAGGGGACGCCCTGTTAAGCTTCTAAAGAAAGGTTTGGTCACTTCCATCCAATGAAAGTGGAGTTTGATGCCCTTCCAATTAGAACTCGCTACGATTTCTATGAACAAATAATCTCTGAGGTTGTCTATAATGCTGTACGAATCATTATACCAAGACTGGGAGAAGACGTGATATTCTTTGACAGGCAGTCTGTTACTCAGTGCCTCAGAGACCACACAAGCTTTGGTGGTAGGTTTCACAAGATGGGCCTCTAAATAAATCAAAACTAGCATACCATCTCTGCAATTGTCCAAGGTGACCTCATGCCCACTGAATTGAAGATACAGATATTTCTCAGTCAAGGCTTTGATTTGCCAGCGACATCGCAGGGGTTGAAGCATGTCTTCCCCGCTGCTGAAGTTAGTCCTACCTTGAGGCACGTGGAATTCAATGGTACCTTCTGGACTAAGTCCTGTGCTTCCGTCAAATAAGTGAGTATCACAAAATGTCGAATTGAAAAATTCGAATTTAGCATCAAAGTTGAAGTGAGTGAAGTCTTCGAAAGCTGTCATAAAATTCACAGAAAACACAAGCTTTACATTGTTAACTAAAGAGTCAAACACAAACTTTCTAGATTTGTCCAATGATGTTGTGTTGCAAATGCAACCAATTGTTGATGAATGACTCTCCCAGTATTCGATACCCCTTAAAGAAGCTATTCTTCCATGAAGAATATTGGGTGATGTGACGCATATGTGTCTTTGAGTAAAAGGATCATACTGTGCCTCACAATGTGTCTCAGATGACTGAATTGCAAGTTTGGCACTAAATATTGTAATGCGAACCCTCTCAGAGGGTAGACCAACAAAGTGAAAAGCACATGAAAGGTTTTCACGTCCACCTCTACCATAAAAAAAATGTTTTTCGGATTAGATATAAATCCTCCTTTTGCGGATCGACTGTCGAATCTTCTATCGCATTCTTTTCTTCCGATGGCAATGCCATCTTGTCTCGTATCCACAAATTCATATCGCGCAATGAAATTGCTGTAACTGAACATATCAACAACATCAAGAGTTGAAAGAAAAGTGTGCTTCAAGGCGAAGGTTGGGCCTGAAGATAAGTAACTCTCTTCAGGAAATTTACAAGGCCTTCCCGGTGAATATAGGGAGGGAAGTCTACAGCATGAAGGCACAGCCTGGAATATGAGATTCACCACAGAATTGCAAAGGAAATGGATCGAACGTTTCACTGATGTCGAGCATGGGCCATCGTTCATGGCTGTCAAACATTTCCAGCATGCTTAAGGTGCATAGGTTTGAATTTTCATCATCATTCGGCGTCTTTTGCTTCATCCTGGAAAGATAAGACACAAAATACAACCAAATTCGATCATAACTGGAGGCTCCAATAAATTTATATGTACAAGAAGAGTTCTCAGGCATGGTGTATTTTGGACTGACTATCACTCCTTTTCTTCTGTGTCTGTTGGCGTCGATGATGTAAGCACACCTACTTCTGTCCTTCTGCATAAAAGGAGCAGTTTCCAGTTCAAACTTGACCGATATCTCAATTTCGAGTCTAGAACTACACAAAACACTGTATGGAGCACTGTACAGCTGAATAAGAAGCTCAGGTCCACTGGATATCACAGAAGGCATTGGTCCATCTCCACAGAACTT
>BMAO01012819.1:218147-239237 GCA_019973975.1 Trichonephila clavata
ATCTTATTGACAATAGAGTAGTCTGTAACATTTATGACAAAAGAGATTCTTTTAGTTTCCATGTAATTAAAATTCCTGTATGGAACAGCAATTTGCATCTATCAATTTACAGAAATATTGTTTTGAATTTTTTACTTAGGAATGATAACTTAACTACCAACAAAATAGATAAATTTAATAATATCAAGAAATTCTTCCAATGCTGCTTAGATCATGACTATCCTTTTAACTTCTTAAGAACATATATTCATCACAATACATTAATCGTCTTGCTATTTCTGATTCAAACCACCATACAACAATAGGATTTCAAAGTCTGCATTTTAGTGGTTTTGCTGTGAAGATTCTGTTTTAACACTCTTCACACAGTTTATTTCTTAAACACCCTTCTAAAATCCTATAATATGAAAATTTCTACATTTTTAGCAACCAAACCAAATTTCTACATTTGACAACCAACCAATTTTCTACATTTGTGACAACCAACCAAGTTATAGCCTACTAAATTTGAATGTAATCTTTCTTGGCGTCTTCCTTACAAGCTGGTATAAAGGATGCGTTTACGTGCAATTTAGATTTTTAACACAACATATATAAGCTTTCCATCGGTTTCAAGAGTGTTGGATCTCCTGGAATGGGCTCTGTGAGCAGAAGTTTTAAAATCTTTTTGGAAGAATTCTTTTACTGGGTAATTCTTTTGATATTTTTCTGCTTAAACATTTTGGGAGAATTTTTGCTTAATAGTAGTCGGTTGTTCTTTCATATTTCTATGAGATTTTTTATACTTTGGATTTTTTATATTTTGGATTTTGTATACTTTAAATTTCTATTTATTTTATTTTGGTCTTTCCTACCGAGTTGCAAAGGGGGAAGGTTGGCGCCTTCAAACTAGTTTAACCCCACTTATTCGGTCCTAAGTCCGAAATTGCATTTTGACTCGCTAGCTTCTTATTTGTATTTCATTAGATTTGATCTTATTATTTTTTTTTCCTTGTTATGTTCTATTTTATATATAAATTTTTTCCATATATATATAGGGGTGTATTTTATTTATACAAGTGACTTTTCTTTTGTTGTCTAGGGGTGAGTCACTATGTGTAGGATCTTGATATTCAAAGAAAAAAGCTGATTAGAATAGAATTACTGTTTAGTGAAACATTAGATTATTTGCAACTAAATACTGATTAACAAAATTCATGAGTTATTTCACGGATCATACTCTCAATTTTCGCTAAGCCTATCGACCTCCACGTTGACCGTAAACGTGACCTCTCGCCTGTAAACCGGAGTCTGTCCCTCTCACGTCTTTCTCGTTCCCCGTCGCTCTCTTTTCTCCCTCAAAACCCACCATTCCGGGGGGGGGGTGATGCATATATTTTCTGGTAGCGTCGTCTATTGCTGAGGTTGTAACCTCACTGATAGGAATATATTTATATTCCCTAATACTTTAAATCCTACAAACTCGGCCAATCCTGACTGTCGATGACCTCAGCGACGCTTGAGAATGCTCTCATGATTACATATTATATTACATTACAAAATCTAAGAAAAGGTACACAACATGCATAAGACATAAAGTGAAGGGTATACTCTATAGTTATTAAAATTTAATGCATACATTTGTAATTACTATTCTATCCATGAGAAAAATACTTCATTAAATCAGCGGAAGTAGCAATTACATTTGGCCCAGCGTGATCCCCTAATTTCTCAACTGTATATCTGTCTCTAGGTTTGACTTCAGTAATTTGATATGGTCCGAAAAATTTGGGTCTAAGTTTAAGGCCTCCACCAAATTGTGTACGTTGGACCACTACCAAATCAACAACTTGGTACTCGGGAGCCTTTTTCCTTTTCTTATTATAAGTTTTCTTGTTCTCAGCTTGGATTTTGAGGATGTTTCGTTTTGCATCTTGGTGCATGCTTTCTCTTTGATCTAAATATTGCTCTTTTAGCTCCTGCATCAGCATGTCTCTGATTTTTATGTCTTCTTTATTTCGCATCTGAACGCCAGTTAGTAACTCAAATGGTGTCCATTTGGTGCTATGGCTAACTGTACTGTTCAGGATTCTTTGTAGCCTGTCAACATGTCGATACCATTTAGTGGGATCATCAAGTGATAACTTTGTTAACACTGGGATGAGAGTGCGGTGAATTCTCTCTATTTGAACATTGCCTCTTAAAACTCCTGGAGCTATCTGTAGATGTATTTCTTCTCCTTGGCACAATAATCATTAAAGGCCTTTGAAGTGAATGCAGATCATCGATCTGTTATTATCCGTTTCGGATTTCCAAATGTCTTCTGCTGCAACTTTAACTTATCCAGCACACTGTCTGTGGAAATGGTTTTTACTGGGTACAACCAGGAAAATTTGGTGAAAGCCTCGATTACCGTTAGAATGTGTTGGTAGTTTTTGTTGGTTGATTCCAGTGGGCCGATAAAATCTACATGATAGGTATGTAAAGGTGTTTCATCCTTAGGTATTGGATTTAGAAATCCTTCTATTTTACCTGATTTTCTGTTGGCTAGAATGCAAGGCACACAATTAGTGATTACTTGTTGGGCAAGTTAGTTTAAATTTGGGATGAAAACTCTTGCTTAACTACTTCTTCAGTTTTTGCGACAGAAAAGTGACCTTTTTCATGAATTATTTTAATTATCTCAGTCTGCCTGCTACTAGAGGCAACTATGAGTTCACGTCCATTTACAAATTTGTATAGTATCTCATTTCTTCCAAAAAAGTCTTGCGAGTTTCCACTACCCAAGAGATCTTTCAATGTGACAATTCTTTCATCTTCTGATTGGGCATGCTTCAACCTGAGGGTTAGGGTATCACTCATCACCATGGTTAGGGTATCACTCATCACCTGCTCAAGGCATCCACGGGCTTCATTCTCTGACCTGGACGGTGTATTATTTCATAGTCAAACTCTTCAAGAAGCATTGCCCATCTTGCGATACATGTGACCCCAAATCTTTCTTGCCCATGGTTTTCTGGAACGCAGAACAATCTCTAACTATCTTGACCTTGTGTCCTAGCAAGTACACTCGCAATTTCTTCAGAGCTGCAACAATAGCAAGAACCTCTAATTCATAACTGCTGTACTTCTCTTCAGCAGTATTGGTTTTCTTGGACATATAGTACACGGGATGCAGCCTCCCACATCATCTGCGTCTTGGAGCAGAACAGCACCATAACCCTGTTGGCTTGCATCTGTGTGTAATTCCGTTTTCTTCCCAGGTTTGAAAATGTGTAAGACTGGATTGGACGTTAAGATTTCTTTGAGTTTTCCAAAAGCTTCAATTTGGGGTTGTTCAAAAACGAATGAATTATCTTTTCTTAATAAATCACTAAGGGGCTTCGCAATTTTAGAATATTCTGGTATGAATTTTCGAAAGTAACCAGTCAGACCCAAAAAGATTTGAACTTGTTTGAGGGTTGTTGGTTGAGGATATTTTCTCACTGCCAGTGTTTTAGAGAGTGATGGACTTATAGTACCATTTCCAACAATATGCCCTAGAAACTCTGCCTTCCTTTTTAAAAACTGGCACTTCTTCAATTGGATCTCCAGCCCATATTTTGATGCTACTTCCGAGACGGTTCTTAATTTTCTGAATCCTTCCTCTTTATCCGCTGATGGGATTATTAGATCATCCATACAGATTATTATCAAGCCTTTATTCATTAAGTTCCAAAAAATAGGTAAGACAGGTACCCAGTAACCGGTAGCAGGTAGAAGTAGGTGTGCATTAAGTGTTGGTATGTTCAGTGTAAAAAAAATCGAATATTGCCGTTAAAACAGAAGATAATGCTTTGTATATTTTAGAAGAACAGATTGTAGGAATATTGTAATTAGTGTGAAATTAAAAAAAAGAAGAAAACTCTTTGTCAATTTCATTGTGTATGTATCCATTCACCCCCTTTATTTTGATGTTGTTATAAGTATATGTAAGTAAAGATTTTTTAATGAAAAGTAATGTAAGGAAAATTAAGGTGGTTTAAGCTTTAGTATTTAATAAGTTATTTTACAGTTATGAACAATTGTTATTCGAAGGTTTATTGTATTTTTAGGACATAAAAAAAGTGCATAGAGAGATTTTAGAAAAAAATAGTTACGTTGTACATTGTCATTTTATATGAGTATTTGTTTCTTTTATTCAACTTTTTTCTATAAGGTGCATGATTTCAGTATTCAAATTTTTTTAATGTAAATTCAGAAAGTTGACTGTATAGAAGTGGATTTTATAACTTTGCCAGTTTGTAAGAGATCTGAAACTTCAAAATTCTTGTGATATTTCATTTAATCTGGGCCCATTCCATATACAATTTCTCAAAAATACTATGAAAAGTTTTGTAGATAACGTAATGCAATCTCCTGTTTTTGCTTTCTAGTTCCTATGTGTGGTACATTTCACATAGCTGGCTGTTTTTCTTGTAGATTTAATAAATTTTAAAGAACAGACAACCCAATTACTTGTCCTTTGTATTTAAAGATTATTTCCCTTATCATTACTAAGTTAAAACATTATTGTACATAATTAATTCATATGTTTTTTTTTAATTTGAGGAGAATAAAACCTCCCCTCCTCCCAAAGCAACACATTTTAAGATAAAAATTTTTATGAAATTTCTTTTTGGTGAGTATTTTTACTATGTATATTTTTTGTGAAGCTGTAAAATAAGTTTTTCTTGTAGAATTTCAGTTATATGAATTAAGAGAAAAGGGCAATTTCATTATTTACTTCATGAGCTGTGATTGCCTTGAAGCAATCCAATATGGAATAATGAGAAGTTAAAATGCATCTATATATATATATATAGGTCTTAAAACTTTTATGTGGTGTAGAAGTTTCAGCTCAACTGAAACTCATTTCATTGGGAATTAATTTGTCATCAGTAAAGTATTAAGACTAGTTTTTGCCATTAATTTCTTTGTAAACAAGGGAAGACCTTTTCAGATCTTACTTTTGTAATTGTATATAAAAAGCATTGATTTAAATGAATTAGTTTTGATAGTGTTGAAATTAGAGTAAATAAAATTCGCAGAAACTTTTAAGAAATAAATGTTTTTAAAATTTGTCTTTACTATTAATTGCATTAGGTGTTTAAAAATTTAAGTTTTTTTGTCATAAACTTAATAAGATATATAAAGTGAATATTTTAGAAATTCTGCATAATTTGACCTGTTTTCGCTTTTTAATCTTTGATTTAGGAGATGATTTTCTTTAATTTTTTTTTCTGTATCCTTTTATTTGTTTGGGTTGATGACATTTAATACTCTTTTGTAAATATTTTTAAAATTAATACTTTTTTGTTCTAAATAAATTGAAAAAGCCATTTATAAGATTTTCAGAGAGATTTAATTGATATTATCAATAAGATAAAAATTAAGATGTAATAATTGTACAAGGTATTATGCACGTTGAATATTTGCAGTTAGATCCTCGATTTGTCCTTTTTTTATAGTATAGTCACTAAATATAATACTAAATAATATAATACTATAAGGACTATACTATATGAAATAGTTTTAACATCATTTAAAGTTTAAATGATGTTAAAACTATTTCATTTCTATCTCAGAAGAATTCCTAATTATAAATCAAAAACTTTCATATTAATCAACTTTAATTAAAAAGCTAAATTAATTTTTGTTTGTAAAAAAGCATGTATTTTTCTTAATGTGCAATGTTTTCATATGAACTTCTTCATAGTATGTTTCATAATTGTGGGATTATTTAACCCTTCGAGGGGAAAAAAGTAATATTTAGCCTACTTTTATAAAATAATTGTGTACCTGCCCATTCAATAGGTATGTATGTATAAAAGAATATCTTTTGGTTCAGTAAATTAGGATTTGCTTTAATAACAAAAACTAAATGGATCAAAATTGAAGATTTTAGAAAAAAAGAAATTTTCTTTATAAGCTCTTATTCTCATAAATTTAGGGGAATGTGAATATAAAACAGTTCATTGTATTGGTTATATCACATTTTAATAAATTTTCAAAGTAAAAAAAAAATTTCAATACACCTATGGAGTTATTAAATTATAAAATAGTATACTTTTTTAGTCATATGGAAACACTCAATAAGATAAATCAGGAAAAATAACAGAAAAGGGCAATTTTATTGTGTACATACATAAGAATTATATAGTTATAATTTCAATAATCTCAAAAACTAATGTCTTAAAGTATATATATCATCTTATTAAAATATTGGAAACATACCTGTAAAGTAATAATTCTTATATGATAAAATCAGGTTTTTAGTACTTTTATTTTAGGGAGAAAAATATTTTGCATTGCAGTTAAAATATTTCTATAATAACTAGCTTGTTGATACATTGGACATGAGCGAAGTTTTTGATAATTTGAAGGAAATAAACATTTCCTGTGGGGAAAAAAACAGGACTCAGACCACACCAGGTCCACAATATCCTGCCCCCGTATGAACTAGAGGGTTCATAACATTTTCATGAATTAATTTTCATGTATGTAACATTTTCATGTAGCAATTAAATTTTAAAATCAAGCATTTCTAGGCTTCTAGCACAGTTAAATTTTAAAAATAACACACAAATTTAATTTTTTAACATTCTACCAAATTTCAATGCATTAATGAGAAATAACACTTAAACAAAATATCCTGAAATATGAGAAAAGAAAAAAAGAGGTTTCATTATATAAAATTTTAACATTGGCAAGGAAAGAATACATTAGAAATTTTCTAACTTATTAATAAGTTACTAATCAAGCTACTTATTAATGCTTGAAGTAAGCAAGAATTAAATGTGAGTAACACATAATAAATTAAGTCAAAAACTTTAGAAATTTTTGTATAACAATATACACATTGAGAAAATATACAACAGTACGATACACAATTTTCAAGAATCATTCTAGCTGTACCAACATTTAAGAATAAAATACTAAACTGCATTTGAATCAAAACAAATACACATAATAAAACAAATATTTAAAAAAAAACCATCTACAGCATTCAAAATAGTATTTTGAGCTGTTATTTCTTCAGTTAACCAATGCACGGATTCGGCAACAGTAGCCATCTTTGAATAAATGAATCTCTGGCGCAATGCATCATGGGAAAAATAGAAAACGCTCCGGCATTTTACCCCCAAATCCCCTGCTGCAATGCGGGTACAAAAATTAGACCTGCATTTCTATCCGGTATTTTGCCGGGTCGTCATGTAAACGCATCGAAAGAAGAACCATGCCGGTATATTGCCGGCAATTTTCGTCCATGTAAACGGGCCTTTATATAGAGCAATAAAGTTTCCTACTCTTCCCCCCCCCCTCCTTTTTTTGTGCCTTTCTATTCTTTTCTAGATACTTCGGACCAATGTTTGTCGTGAACTAATGAAAACACCATTTATATATTTAGAAAATTCTTCAAAAGTTGATTCAGTGGATTATCATTTTGTGAATGCTTTATTTTCTAATTTCAAAATAAATTAGACCCAATCAATATTTAACTGTAGTATTAAAAGAATTATATAAAAATTTTATTACTTAAAATTTTTATTACATATTTAATTAAAATGGATATATTCTGAATTTGATATGTGTAAAATGTATTACGCAAAGAAACTACGGCATCTATTATATTAAAAATTTAGTTAGACTTGACCAGGGAATTGTAAAAATGTTCAAAGATAGAAAATAGTAGACAATCAGTGTTGGTTTGTCCATTGGGCACTTGGGGCGGGGGCCCTGGGCCGGGAAGGGCCCGGATAGGCTGGATTTAACCAGGTTTTCTAGTTATTAATTTCGCAACTGAAAAAGATACTGTCGGATAGCAAAAAATTACAGGTTCTCGTTTATTTTTTAAGTTTTTAATACTGGTAAAATAAATTAATTATTTTTATTTCTTATTAATTCACCTTTAATATTTTTTTTTATTTCGTAAAACGAGTGAGTGAATATTAACATCGATTTGATCAGCTACTCGAGGGCTTTTGGCGACTGACTTCGTAATTTTGAACCATGGTCAAATGACGAGGACCACACCTGGGATGGCACCCCTTCTCCTACCACACCAACGGGAGGACGTTTGAACTCTCGACAGATTTAACGTGCATGGCTTTGTGGCCGCAGTAGCCAAGTGACCAAGGTATCGGATAGTGGCTGGTATGTCACAAGTTCGAACCCAGTACCACTAAAGACCCGCCGTGTAGGGAAGAGATGCACGTTAAATCTGTCGAGAGCTTAAACGTCCTCCCGTTGGTGTGGTGTGGTAGTTAGTAGAGGAGGTGCCAGCTCAGGTGTCGTCCACGTCACTTGACCATGGTTCAAAATTACGAGGTCCGTCGCCAAAAACCATTCGTGTAGCTGAAGATTGCGACGTTAATATTCACTCACTCGTGCATCGCTTCCCTACATAGTAGGTCTTGAGCGGTACTAGGCTCGAACTCATGAAACGCCAGCCACGAGTCCGTTACTTTGACCACTAATCTACCGCAGCCACTTTTTATTTCGTAAATATATCATACATTGATAACATATTTAACACTATTTTTAGTTTTTTTCACAAATACGGGCTGAGAATTTGGGGTATGGCTTAGAATTGGAGAACATTGATTGAAAAAATAAGTTTCTGCTAATTTAATTAGAACACAAGATTCAGTTAATGATTGTTCCAATGGTTTGATGATAAAATTGTACGTCAAGTATAAAATCTATTCGATGGAAAACATTTTTTTTTTATTTGAAAAGAATATAATAATAATCGCATTACAATAATTAGATTAAAATTTTAAATTGTGAGCTTCAAGAGGTAGTAATTAGTGTTCTTCACAACTTTCGGTCAAGTATAAAATAAGTATACTTCCAATTCTTTATTCAATCACTTCACAGAATTTAAATATTTTTATATGCATTTCTTCAATAACAGGTAAAAAAAAATCTAAGCAGCATAATTCTAAATTATCTATATAAATTATTTTTTTTAAAGTACACATATAGAAAGTATTTAAAACATTCCTAAATGGGAAAGTTCATCAGATTTGAGATGTTAAATCTCTGTACATCATAAATCTTCTTTATTGTTCACTATTTGTCACGATTTGCAATTTCAGCTGGCGACTATATTTCAGAAAGATATCGCCAAAATTAAGTATCCGTAACCAAAAATAAATTCGTTTTACAAAACGTGGTAGCACCATCTGTTTGAGATAGTCCTAACTACGCCAAAACTAATTTAGAATGATCTTAAAATTTTAAAAAAGTTAATTAATGAAAACATAAAACTTAATTTAGGCTACACCAGTCAAAAGAGGGAAGCATGCTTTCTTATATACTATTTAATTCTATTCGAAAAAATCAATTTGTTTCTGTTTAAGTGTGCTTCGCGTTTTTACTTCCTATATTTAAGTTGGAAAACTCAAATTTCATTTTGCAATAATTCTGAAAACTGCGTAATTTTTCAAACATCAAAATTCAAAGAACACATCCTCTAAACAATAATTTTCTTTATACCCATAGAAATTTTTATTATTATTGGAACTTTTTCCTCCCGGCAAATGTGCATCCCGTTCGATGCCTATCCTTTAACATTGACCGAAAATAGCCTTAAGGTAACGGACTCGTGGCCGGCGTGTCATGGATTCGAGCCTAGTACCGCTGAAGACCCGCCGTGTAGGGGCGAGATGCACTTTAAATCTGTCAAGAGCTCAGACCTCCTCCCGTTGGTGTGGTGTGGTAGTTAGGAGAGGGGTGTGCCAGCTCAGGTGTCGTCCTCGTCACTTGGCCATGGTTCAAAATTACGGGGTCAATCGCCAGTTACTCTCGTGTAGCTTTATAGTGCGACGTTAATATAACAATCACTCAACATGTTGATCTACTTTAAATATTATTTTAAGATATATTCTTCTTGTTTTGTGTGTGTGGAGTGAGATTCTCCTTGAAAACACCTTTTATTTTCTGAGAGGTTCCGTGAATCGAAGAAGTTAGAACACTGGACTAAAGGATCTCTTTATCGATATACATTTCGGTAATGAATGATGAGAATTAATTACTAGAAAGGAAGATATTAGAAAAAGGCAAGATTCTATGGAAACGTAAAAAAACAACAACATTCCATTTTCTAAATTTCTATTTAGATTGCTAGACATACTACATTTTTAAATGACTTTTTAATTACATCAGGTTTATTTTAATTTCTTGCTTTTATTAACCACACTCAACATATCTAGACTTCAAAAGAACATTGCTCATATACATTTCCGTTTTATTCTTAGAAAAAAAAATTATATCTTTATACAGCGAATATACCTAAAAATTAAGAATTTCAGTTTAAAAGTATAGGGCAATAAACCGGAGTATAGAAATACACCGGAATATAAGGTATACAGTAAACAATTTTTAAAAACCATTTAAAGGCGTGACAATTGAATTCTGTTTTCAATAACTGTACGAATCAATTTCGTGAGCAAGCATTTTTGCTAAAGGGGGGGGGATTAAGGTACAGAAATTTAAGAAAAAATATGTTTCATTAAAAAAAAAAGATGATCATGAAGAAAAATATATATTTAAGGCTTAAAAATTATTTTAATGTGAAGTTAAGAAATAAAAATTTTAACTCAATCTTTTATTTTTTGTCAAACTAATACCTAGAAAATATTATTAATCCATTTAGGAATTATGTTTTTCAAGGGATCTGTATAGGTAAATTCATTTTTAACAAAAAATTTTAAACAATTTTTCTATATAATTATGTTATTCTCAAAAAATTAATCTATGTTGGGTTATGAGACGTACATTGAATAATGTTCATAAATTCTATTTTATAGATATATACAGTGCAGCTGAATGAATTGTGATATTGTACACTGTTATATTGTATGATATTTATATGTGTATATATTAATTTTATAGGGAAAAAACTAAGTTAACAACAGTTTCAAAAATTAAATAAACCGCAACTTTGGTCTTCTATATATTTTGAACTACTATAATTCTATATATTTTCCCATCGTACTTTATAATTTAATTTTTTTAAAAATTAAATTTAATTAGAGTTAAAACCTTTGTTCACTGTGCCCCTGCTAATATATTCAAGTCTTAGCCAGCTCTTTTCTCACGGTAGTAATTAATAAAGCTTGTTTAGAGGAATTTTATAAATATTTTACAGTCAAAATAATATTTAAGAAAAAACCCCAAAGTTAGTTCCCCTCTCACATTGTAAATGCTGTGCTTTTTTACAAACCGCTGCTATTTCTGAAAGATATTAGTCCAAACTTTCCAATGGAACAAAGGGACTTTAAGTTCAGGGTTTTTCCCCCCACATATCCTCTAAACACCTCTGTAAATTCTAAGAAAACTACATTTCTTGTCCACAACCCACCAAAAGAATCATAAATCTCTATTCATCAACGGAACACGGGGGAGTTTCATATATCCATCCGCAAAAAGGCGGAGTCTTAGGTATTCTTACCCCTCTTTCCAAATGTGCAAGGCTATCTTTTTAATTACTCGCAAGTAATTAATTTAAAAAATTTAAAGTATATACATTCGAAAGAGTGTAAGAAAAGGAAGGTTTCCCTAGTTTTACTTTTTTTATACGATAATTTAGAATCTTTTTAAGGTCGTTTTAATGCACCAGATGTAAATTTTCAGATCTTTAATAAATATTTAAAAATACTTACAAAATGTTTTTAAAAATTGAAAATGAGAGAAACATTCATCCCCCCCCCCCCCCCGCTGTTTCGAATGCATTTTATTCCGTGCAATTGCAAGCAAAGTTCCAGATGTAAATAGAAAGATAAGAAACTCCGTAGGGTTAACATTACGCTCGTTTTGTGGTGGCGTGTCAATGGGAGCCTTAAAGATTGAAATTGCTTACGCATAACCAACAGAAAATTTCTGAAAAAAAGTCTTTTTTTTATATATATGAACTACTTTACAGGGCCGATTCTAGCAGGTGTGCAGCGCGTGCACCACATGCGGGAGGACAAAACAAGGGGCTGGCCGCAGGCTGCGTATAGTCCTATCAATCAAGCAAAAAAAAAATTTCGAATTTCTTAAAATAAAACTTATAAGTTGAATGAATATGTTGAATTTTAAATAGTTATTCAAAAATCAAAATAAGTTCAGTTTCCCAATTAACATAACACTGTTTAAGAAAAGTAGTGTTAGTTCATTCTCCATCAATGCAGTTTCTTTTGAATGATTTTCATTACAAAGAAAATTTTGAAAAACACTTCAATATCCACACAGTATTATTCATGTTAGCGAAGTTTGCCGAAATTTTATGTCATGTTGGTGGTACTTAGCGGTGCTTTAGCAAAGCCGATCCTAGGGTGTCAACCGCCCGCGTGCGAAGACCGCGTGCCGGCCCTCTAGGGAATTTTTTATATTTTGACTAATACTTGCATATTTAATTACCTATTATAATATTTGCATATTTACTTATTATAATTCTAATATTTTATTACTTATTACACAATACTTATATATTTAATTGTTTATTAGAATACTTATATGTATAATTACTTATTTAATACTTATATATTGAGGTTATATATATTCATCTACCTATATAAGAGTAAAAAGGAAAACATTAATAAAACTGCAAACAAAATTTGAAGTGCAAAACTTAATTTTTCGCGACAAAAACTACCGAAACTTAATCGCGACAAAAACTACCGGTAATTTAATTAATTGTACCTTATTCAGAGGTGTACACTACAAGATGAATTTATATATTATTTTAAATCTTAAAAAATACAAATTAATTTGAAATTAAAAGCATAATTACCTTTTTCCTATTTTAAACGAGCTAAGTGTACGAGATTGAATTGTGTCAATTTCAGCAAGCCATTTTTTTCGAAAGCGAGTCTGTTGATGGTAGAGATTACAAGCGTTTGTTTTAACTTCAAATAATCTTTAAGGCTAAAATGAAACATCGCCTGTGTCTCGCTATCTTCCAAACCAGTGATACCCAAAGTGGTCTATATAGACCCCCAGGGGCCTTTGACGACTTGCATGGAGTCCACGTCGGTGAAAAAATAATTTAGAGGTCCATAAGGTGCAAATGGGAGTCTACGATAGAGGCTCTCATTAAACCGCATCGTGATTTTAATTTTAAAAGAAAATGTAACCCCCCAAAGAGAAACCAGATTTTATTTATTTAACAGATTTATTTTCTAATTTTATATGCATATATAATGAGGTTAATTTGCACAGTTACGAGGGGACAGAATACATTTTATTGAAACAAGGACCATCGCTTCAGTTTTTCTTGCTAGAATTAAGATAAAAGAGCATTATATTGGACTCCACGAATTCTCCCAGTTTCTCGCAGACAATCTACCAGGATAATGTTTTTTGAACATATGTTCATTTGAATGCTCTCTATTCCGATTTTGAATATAGATTTGAGAATGCTTTGACTATATATGGTAGACAAAAAACAAAAAAAGACAGGACACAACTAACCGAAGAAATTTAGAGTTAAACTCAACAAGATTGATGCCAAATGTTGGAAATTTGTGATTGAAGCGTTAGATTCATCCCTGCCACTAAACGCATTTTTGTTTGTTGCTCAATTATTTTATGTATTATTAAATTTAAGATTAAAATTAATTAACATGTTTTTCTGAAATTTTCCACACTATACTTGTTAAAATTTTTAATCTTTTAAAGTAAGTAGCCCTGTACCAGTTGTCAAAAAGCCGTTTATCAATGTGCAAAAATTTAATATTAGGGGGTGTACCCCAAAATGAAAAGCATGGTAGGGGGTCTATGAGACAGAAAAGTTTGGGAACCTATGTTCCAAACATTCTTATTGCCTCTGTTCCCTTTAAGTTAGCTGACACCGGACATCCCGTAAAAGGAAAGAATGCCCTTTGTGACCCACTCGGGATGGGGAGAAGTACAGAAGAAAATAAGAATAATATCAAATTTTAATATAATTAATGGTCCTTATTAAAGGACGCAAATCACTGTCACTTTTCGTTAACATTACAGGAATGTCATTTCCAGGCATTTTCATTTTATGTTCATCGCTTTTTTTAAGATTTTGTAAAGAAACGTTTGCCACTCCGAAAGAAGAGGGATATATGTGACAAATACATTTTAGTTCCTCTGAAGACTGTTATATAGGAGGATACTGTCAAGGTCATTGGTAAAAAATGCACAGTTTTTCCGGAATTAACGATTTCGTGAGCCTGGGGTACTAAGCGCTTAGCGCGACTACTCCTGGGTTGAAAGTGTATTCAATATAAAAATATGGATGTTAGTTTAAAAAAAAATTGTGTAAAGCATTTTTCATTATGCGTTTTTTGTTTCAAAATGCTCGTAAGAATAAATCTCCTAAATAACCCGTCAGTCCTCTGTGCATCATAAAACTCTTTCACATGGAATAAAGCGCAACAGAAATAGATTATTTACAACTTCCCTAAATGACAGTGATGAATTTCATATCTTCCTACAGTTATTCTCTGGGTGTGAGTTTTGTTTTTCTCTGAAAGAGTAGTATTTTGGGTTTAAAAAGATAACGTAATGAAAAAATCTGTCATCACAGTATTACAGCACAGATCAAACGAAATGTTTTTTTTTTATTTGGTTATAGGATTAAGATAGCTTAAAGTGGAGATGACGTAATATTGCCAGATGATACATATAAATTATATCAGTGTAAATGTGTATCTTTTATTATGTCAGAAAATATTTTGTTTCAATTCATTCCAGTAAATTGGTTTCTTGAAACTTTTATTTTCGATATGCTCGCGCCCTTTTTGTAGGGTTATTACGCCCCACAGTTTTAGAAACGCTGAAGTAAACAATAACTTTTTAACACAGACATAATTTTAAAAACATGAAAGCCGAATTTTGAAGAACTGCAATTTGCCGAACGCGGCTCTAAACAAAATATTGTTTTGTGCACATTTGTCACCCTTAACGTAGTAATACCATATACAAAAGATAATCGTTTGTACCTGTATACCGAGGTCGGGGCCCCATATACTTGCTACAACAAATCAACACGCAGTGTAATTTTTATTTTTTAGAAAAAGATATAATCGTTACAAATTTTACTATCAGTTGTCGGAATTTCAATACAGTCTAAAATAAAATTCAGGCATTTAAATAAGGTACCACACCCACAGTTGTGCTAAAATATAATAATAACCATAATATTTCAAAAAATATAAATATTTTCATACCAATTTTTTTATAACAAAAAAAGTATATTCCGAATTCAGTCCAAATGTCGCCTCGAACATGGGTCCAGTTTCCTCGTGCCCTTGAGGAAACTGTCCCCCCCCCCTGGCTTTGTTTGACTATTGTCTCTATGCTGCCAACATAGAGACAATAGTAAACATGATATGGGGCTATATATACGTGAATTAGATCATATGAAATTACTCCCCAACTAAGAGTATACATGTAAGCGGGCAGATATATATAGATCAGGATTAGCTTTTAGTTTATGTTTTTTTTATTTCTGATTTCTTAGCTATGTTGTGAATCTTTTGATTCGTCTATTTGATTATATGGCATCTGGTTACAATTAGGACTTAAAAAAAACGCATCAAAGTAGCATTTTTTTTAACATAGTATCAAGTGCCATTAAGTTCCTACAATATAAAATTAAATTTAAAACTTCGCTATTAATATTATGTGTGAATCTTGAAGTCTTTTTATAAACAGGCTTTGTTATGAAAATCATTTACTCAAAAGTCAAAAGAAGCTGCAAGATTTTTCTCTTATAGCTTAATACCAACTAAACTATACAAAAAACTACCGTTTGATAGAGGTATAACTCACTAAAAAGGAAGATTAGTATTGCTTATAAGCGTAAAACTAAAGGCAAAAAAAAAAAAAAAAAATCATTCTTTCCCCTATTTTGTTTTTTTAAATTGTAAGGTTTTTACTAAATTAAAAACTTTTAACTTAAATTCATATTGAATTTAAACATTAAATTAACTGTATGAGATATTTTCGTAAAGCAACTTTCGTAAAAATCCTTTTTTACACGCCTTTAAGCATCAATCCACAGTGCGCTGCTATGTGTGTGTGTGCGTGCTATTAAACAAAAAACCCCTCTTTTTTTAATGCGGTTTTGTCGGATCCGACACGAATTTTGCTATCAGATGAAGGATGTTCGTAAAGAGTACACATTTAAGGACAATCGTTTAACAGACTAGGCACTAACATTTTATTTTTCTTAAATTATGCTGTGTTATAAGGAAATCGGGACTTGATTTTTCAATAACTGTTCAAAATTCAGCATATTTATTGGATTTATAAAAAGTTTCTTTTTTGGAGAAATTCGTAAAAATATTTGTTTGATTGATAGAACCATATACGGCCTGCAGCCGCCCCTTGGTTTGACCTCCCGCGTGCGGTGTAGCGCTGCACACCTGCTAGGATCGGCCCTGTACTTTAGTACTGAGTTTTAAAAATTACGAATTCAATTTTGGATTTTTTTTTTAAACATAAAATGTAACGATGCAATATAATCAAATAGGCGAATCAAACGATTCACAGCATAGCTCTAAGAACAAAAATAAAGCAGATATATATACAGGGTGCGGCGAAAAAACCCGGACAAACAATTTTTTAAACAACTTTATAAATAATTAAGAAATTGTCAAAATATAACAAATAATATTAAGAGTACACTCGTACTAATAAAGAAGTTTAATTGGTTTCAAAGTGACCGCCATTAGCAGCAATGCAGAAGCGCAAACGCTTACAGAAATTTTCCACAATGAGCCTCAAGTCTTTTACCTTTAATCTATCTCATTCCCGCAGAAACAATTGCTTTAAAGAGTCCAAAGTTTGGTATGGTTTAGTGCAGTCTCTGGACTCAAAAATGGACCATACACTGTAATCCATGAGATTGAGATCCGGCGAGTAGGGTAACTATTCTTCACATGATATCAAGTCTGGAAAATTTGCCTTGCACCACTCTTGTGTCTTTTTGGCCTTGTGAGCTGGTGCAGAGTCTTGTTGAAACGTCCACTTTGCATTTCCGAAATGCTTTTGGGCCCACTAAGTACAACAGCTTCAAGAATGTCCCTCTGGTACACTTTTTGATTTATTTTAACGCCCTCTTCCACAAAAATCAAAGGAGTTTTACCACTTGCGCAAATTCCGCCCTAGACCATGGCCGACTTTGAATATTGGCGATATTCAACAATTGCCAAAGGGCTTGGAGCGTCCACAGACCAGATTCAATCGTTTTGGGAGTTATGAACTTGTTGAACCGCAAAGAGCTTCTCATCAGTGAAAAGGAATCTCTCCCATCCCTGAATTGCGGCCCGTCTCAAAAGTTTTCGGCATCTTTGGAGCCGTACGAGTTCGTTTCTTTCATTGAGGAGCTGAAATTTTCGCAACTTGTAAGGCTTCAGTCCAAGCTCCGTTTTTGCAATTCGTCTCACCGATCTGACACATATTCTCATGTCCTAAGCAATTTTCTCATGGAAACCATCGGATTCATCTGGACTCGCTTTTCGATGGCCTTACGATTCATTGAAGTGTTTATAGTGCGTTTTCGCCCACTTCCTGGACGTCGACCATTATTGCCAAGCTCTTTGAAATGGCCAATTGCATCAAACACTGTTTGCCGAAGGTACAATAAGCAAATGAACGACTTCACATTTTCGTTTCCTTTGCTGAAACAACTCTAAAATAGCAGGCCTTTTGCTCGACATTATCAAAAACACATAAATTAAAGTACAAACTAAGAAATGAATTAAAAAATTTTTTTTTATTAAAGTGGTGGATAAAGAAACATGAAAATACCAATTAAAATGAAATTTGTTAATTATTTTAGGAGGCAAGAAATTTGTCCGAGTTTTTTTTGCCGCACCCTGTATATATATATATATATGTATATATGTAAGGACTTCTTCTAATTCTCCTTAACTGTACCCCGTGAAATTATTTTCTAGTTCTTTCGCCTCTGACTGTTATAATCTTAATCTAATTGTACAACCGTGTAATCTTAATCTTAATCTAATTGCTCCCGCTCATTTGCAGCCAATCACGACTCCTGTTATAAAAGAGTCGTACGACCTTCACCGCCACTATAAAAGCTCTGAACACACGGTTACGCACGCTTTTTCGCTTCTGTATTTTGTCTGCGTAAACATGTAGCCAGCTGCAGTGTGTTTTTGTGATGTGTTGTCCTTGTCTTGTTTTTATGTGTTCAAGATGTATAATAAATCGTTTTAATTAATCACCGGAATGCCTCGTCAATTCCAGCCAGAGCAAACATCGATCGTAATTAACGGTAATCATATAAAGAATATCTTTCAACGGCCACGTCTATTACAATAGCCCAGCCAAAGTAAACATCGATCGTAATTAACAGTAAGCATATAAAGAATATCTTTCAACGGCCACCGTCTATTACAATAGCCGGTAGGATCAAATAACCTGCTGGGAACGCGGGAAATATCGTCAAGTAAAATCCTAAAAGTGAAAATGCTACTAATGAAATGCGAAAGTGAGCGAATTGAAGCCTCGGAAGGGTATTCCCCTTACGCCTGATAACAAGACGGGGAAAATCCCGTTACTTCTGTGCTCCACCGTTGAAGAAGAAGAAAAAAAATGGCTAATTATCGCTGTGTTTTTATGTGGTGCGCGATGTCTGCAAGAAAAATTGAATTTTAAGGAATTGTGCTCACAACTAAAAAGGGAAATTTCATAGTATGTGCAAAAAAATGTGGCCATCAGTATATCCATCTGTTTCTTTTTCAAATTTTAAGATATTTAATATTGCATATTTTGTGTTGATTTTTTTTCACTTTAAATTTATTTTAAGTATTATTTATTTGGCATATTTTTAATAGCATTGCAATGCTTGTTTTAAGTTTGATAAAACAATATTTATTTAAGTAAGAAATTTAAGTTTTTTTTTTCATGTTTGATATTTGAATATTGAGATTATGACTAATATTAGTAATTGCAAAATTTTGATTTGTGTTGAAATTTTTTTTCATATTTGATTTTGAACATTGATTATTAGTAACTGCAAATTTTTGATTTGTGTTGATTTTTAATTTTGTATTTTTGTATTTTTGTTTTGTACTTCAAAATTTTTTAAGAATTATCTAAAATTTTAAGTTTATATGATTCTCAGATCGGGCTTTAAAATGGAAACTAATAATCAACCCAATTTAGCTGTAAATAGTAATACAAATCAAAAAAATTCCCAGTGAACCCTTTTTAATTGCATTTGACCCCGAAAATGGAATGAGAATAGAAGCATGGTTAGAGTATTTTAATAATGCCTGCAAAATTAGTAATAAAGACAATGATTGGAAAATGCTTAATATCTCTAAATACCTTAAAGGTTCTGCTCTAACCCATTATGTTAATTCTTGCCTTAATATTTCTAATTTTGATGATCTGTGCAATATCCTTATTGAAAATTTCTTAAAACCGAACATAGTAAATTTGTCAGATTTTTCTCAACACCAGCTAAGAAATAATTTAGATGAATATTTTCACCAGAAACTAAATTGTGGTAGACAATTAGGTCTATCTCCCCAACTCATTTTGGAAGGATTGACTGATGGAATGCCCACCAATATTAAACAATTAATGACCATTAACCCTCCCACCTCACCTACAGAATGGCTCAAGGTAGCTACCCGCCTAATGAAAACACAAGCAGCTAAACCAGAACCAAGTAGTTATAGACCAGCACAAAATGCTTACAGACCTCCCAATAACTCTTTTAGACCTAATTTTCAAAATTTTAACAGAATGCGTCCCCAACATCTCCCAAACCATCAGGCTCACAATTTTGTCAATCGAGGATTTAGACCCAACCACCACACACATTTTCAAAATGGAATGCCACCAACACCATGTAGTTTTTGTACTCGACAAGGCATTCTCAATGCTTACCATTGGAAGCAGCAATGTCCATTTAATCAAACCGAATTAAGACAACCCCATATAATTGTGACTCATCGTTGGCTACTACACTGCTTCTCAGAGCTCGGGGAACCCTGTTAGTAATCAACAAATCCCAAACCAGAGACAACAACCTTCTACTGAGGCCCCTGGCCCAGCATATTGACAATTAAAAGTGTCCGGACACGTCTCACCATTGCCAAGCCTAGCTAACTTGGACAATTTACCTTTTACAGGAAAAAGTAATGTAAATATTGTTATTGACACTGGATCCACCTTATCTTTAATTTCTGCAGATATTGTAAATAAACTTAAACTAACAAAACAAAGAACTAGGCTTATATATATTAATCAAGCCCATGGCAATTTTCAATTAAATCAACTATGCAAAACTTTCCTAAGAATAGGACAAATTGAACGAAATATAAATCTGTATATTATTATAGTAGTTTACCTTATATTATCTAGGACTACCAGAGTGTAGCCAATATAAATTTATGATTGATTGTGAACATAACCAATTGTTACAAAATGGACAAATTATTGTAAATAACTCTAGCAAAATCAACAAACAAATGTCTTTACACATACAGGAAAATGTAAACAAACCTAAACCTAATCAGGAAGATTTAGTCAGTACCTCAGAGGAAATTTTTTCACCTCTGATTGTCAAAGAACTATCTCCTAACCTGGTGCAACTTATTTCAGAATACTCCCATGTTTTTTCAAAAAATAAATATGATGTAGGTAAAATAAGAATGGAACCCCCTAGAATTAATTTATCTTCAGATCTCCCAATTTCTCAAAGAGCATACAGAACATCAGCTACTTCAGAAGCTGAGATTACTAAACGAATTCAAAATTTACTAGCTGCAGGTTTAATTAAGGAATCAAGTAGTTGTTATTCTTCCCCTGTTACTTTGGCTTATAAAAGAGATGAAAAACAAAAACAAGACTATGCATTGACTACAGAAAACTGAATGCAATTTGTAAAACAGATGCAGAACCCTTACCTCTAATAGACTCCCTGCTAGATAAATTAAATAATGCTAAAATTTTTTCTACTCTTGACCTTGCCAGTGATTACTGGCACATTCCTCTTCACGATAAAGATAAAGAAAAATTAGCTTTTATTACAACTGAAGGTTTATATGAATTTCAAGTTCTCCCTTTTGGTTTTTCGAAATG
>BMAO01012819.1:241848-272683 GCA_019973975.1 Trichonephila clavata
TGTTGAATTGAAAATCCGCTAAGAGAGGTTATTTTGGAAAACGGCTCTCAACACACGGGATTACGGGGATATTGATAGTAAAACTTTTTTTTTCTGTTTGATTTAGACTTGAAATTTGGCTTGCATGTTCTATTTACGGAGTAGAGATCCATCACGAAAATTGGTTTTGCGGGAATCCACTTGGTTTTTGGGTTACGAAAGAGCAAACATCATTCTATACTTCAATTTTAGAGATTTTTAGAAAATACAAATTAGATGAGTTCTGCCCTTTTTTTTATCAACAGGTGACAGTTACAGGTATAAGTATATTTTTCAATTCAATCGAATTCTTAATGCTAGGGCTTAGATATCAATTATTTATACATATATATATAAGCAGTAAAAATTTATAAAACATCATGAAATACCAGCGAAAGGGCGGGTAACAGCTAGTATATGTATATATATATAAATATATACATATGCATACATATTTCCCCTGTTATGTTCTATATTTTATATAAATTTCTTCCATATATAAATATATATATATAGTAACATAAAATGAAAGAAATACATGACATAATAAAATTGATAATACAAAATAATATCACTAACAAAGCTAGAAGATTTAAACCAGATTTAAAGAAACACACTTTAAAAATAATGGAAGAGTCTATATAGAAGAATTAACTAAGCGTATGTATAACATGGAACAGAATTAGAACTTTAAAATGTAAGAAGCCAAAAGAGTCAATAGACTAAAATGGAGACCTGTTATGATTTCTAAAGCTGTTGCTGAATTAGGACCAGCAAAATTAGGGTTAAATATATTTTATGGATCCTACCTTCCCCGTTCAGCAGAAATTTTATACATAACAGAAAAACATACCAATATTGAAAAGTTAGGCCTAAAACCAACCACGTGTAATTTGCAACCAAAAGAAAAATAAAATAAAAATAATAGAAAATATGAAAGGAAATGAATCCTAACAAAATAAAAATAAAAATAATTTTGAAAAGGAATAATGAAGCAAAAACTTACATGAAAAAATGCAAATAACCGGAGAGCGGAAAAAAAAAGAACTGTACGTACGAGAACATTACGCTAAATGATCGTTAAAAATGACGTGTTAGGTTGATAAAGCCAGATGCAAAAATTAGTGGCGCCACCTGGATAGTTTTTTTTGTAATTAAACAAAGCAAACTAAAACAAAGTGAAAATAATAAAAAACAGAAAGAGAAAAAAAACAAAGAATAATGCTTAAACTTTGAAAAGGAGAATTAGAGAGATAATTTAGACATATATTTAAAAATGAAGTTACTTGGATAGTTGTATTCCAAGCAATTATTGCGGAATAGCTTAAAATTATTTTGCTTAACATCATTATCTGTGACTAAATCGTTATTTCTTTTTATAAAATTTAAGATGATATTTCTAAAAATAGATAGATGTAGGTTACTTTCCCAAAAAGGCATTTTAATAATGTTAAAATCAAAAGAGTCTCTTTTATCAAAATATTACTAATTAGTATATTATTCTTAACAATTAATTGTAGGTCTAAAAAGTTTGCAGAGTCTTTATTATAATTGGTTTTTAATAATTTCAGATATAGGGGATAAGCTATATATATATATTGTCGCGTAGAAAGGAATAAGGCGATGTTATCCAATACACAATTTATTTTGTCGTAGTGTTTTACACGGGCAGCACCACAACTGAAGACCTATCCAGCTGCAGTACTTTATAAACTGGTGGAGGGTTCTAGAATAACCACCAGGGGAAAGATTAACATAAATTCAATTTACATAATTTGCAAATGTCCATAATAATAAATAACGAAAGTCATGATCGAATCCAACAAACAAATATCTGGAGGCTCGAACCCGAGCCACTTGCATTGTAGAGCAGTGCTCTAACCGTTCGGCACTCAGAGCGTATCAGTTTGTGACATTTCTCCCTCCTTAGGAGACACAGCGACCCGCTGTAGTTGTTTCGAACGGCTTCTTGTAATAGGTCAAAGTAAACTTGTTTAGGGTTCCTTTTGTCAAAAACAGTCCGGACTGGTTCCGTAGGTGACTTTTCTTGTTCAATATCTTCTAGCTGAAGGTCAGGGTCTTTATAAGGTTTCATTCGCAGAACATGTACCACGTCTCTTAATTTTCGTTTGGTGCGCATACTATCACAAGGTTCCACTTCATAAGTCACTTCGGATAACCTTTTTCTCACCCTATAGGGTCCAAAGTATCGCTTTAACAATTTCTCAGATAATCCAACTTTGCGATTGGAGTAAATATCCAAACCAGGTCTCCCTCTTTGTAATTCACTATCCGATGTCTTTCATCATAACGGCATTTGTCTTTGTCTTGTGCTCTTGTTAGATGTATTTTTGCTAGTTGTCTAGCTTCTTCGGCCTTCATTATCAGGTTTTGAACGTAATCATTCGCTGATTCATCGGGAAGAAAGGGCAAAATGGCATCTAGTAGAGTATCCACATCACGTCCATGAACAAGGAAAAATGGACTGAAACTGTCGTCTCCTGCTTTGCGGTGTTATATGCAAAGGTGACAAATGGAAGTATGTTGTCCCAATTCTTTTGGTCAACATCGACATACATGGCCAGCATGTCAGCGAGTGTTTTATTGAACCTTTCCGTGAGGCCATTTGTCTGAGGGTGATATGCAGTAGTTAGCAAATGATACGTCAAGCATAAATTATTTACTTCTTTAACGAGATTCGACAAAAATGATCGCCCTCTATCGCTGATGATTTCCCTTGGTGATCCATGTTTCAGTATAACGTCTTCAACCAGAAATTTGGCTATTTCCGTGGCTTCACCGCTTGGTAGGGCCTTTGTGATAGTAAATCGAGTGAGATAATCTGTACAGACAATTATCCATCTATTCCCTTGCTTTGTTAGAGGAAATCTTCCAAGTAAATCTATCCCTATTTTAGCAAACGGGATATCCCCTGGCAATATTGGATGAAGCAATCCTGGAGGTCGCTGAGGTTGAGATTTTCGCCTTTGACACTCTCGACAATGAGACACATAGCGTCGGACACTGCGGTATAGGCCAGGCCAGAAATACTTCCGTCTGATTCGGTCGTACGTTTGGCAAACCCTAAATGACCCGCTGTCGGTGCATCGTGAAGGCTTTTTAATACGTCCCCTCTAAGATGTTTCGGTATGAACAATAACCACTGCTTTCCTAAAGGATCGTAGTTTTTTCTGTATAAAATTCCACTAATTTCTTTAAACTTTGAGAAGTCTCTCTTTCTAATCATTTCGTCTCGAATATTTGCTACATCAGGGTCTTTACTTTGCTCACTTTCGAAATTGGTAATGGTATTAAGGAATGGTATATCTTCAGTGGGCTCTTCTTCAATTTTAAGCAGTGGCTCCTCGATAAGCAATCAGCATCCATTTTATAAACCTGGTGGAGGGTTCTAGAATAACCACCAGGGGAAAGATTAACATAAATTCAATTTACATAATTTGCAAATGTCCATAATAATAAATAACGAAAGTCATGATCGAATCCAACAACAATATCTGGGAGCTCGAACCCGAGCCACTTGCATTGTAGAGCAGTGCTCTAACCGTTCGGCCACTCAGAGCGTATCAGTTTGTGACAATATATATAGCTTTTAATGTCAAGCATTTAAATTATGATTTGAGGATTTGAATCTTTTAGATTTACGGTGAATTTTAAGGAGTTGCATGTATTAAGAATTGATGAAAAAACATATTCCGAAATAAACACATTTCTTCAATTGGATGTTTCTTGGGTGAGTTTTTGATGGGTTTTGCAAGCAGGATTTGCCCTATATTCAGCTATTTAGGTATTTAGGACGTTTGTATCTTGTTGTTTTTCAGGTATTTCATTAGTGAATGTATAGGGTCTTTAATTTAAACTTTCAAATTTTAGCAACTTTAGTGATTTTGCGTATTTCCATTTTAAATTAACTTATGTCCGGTGCTTTATCTTAAGTCCGTCGTGTTGTACTTGACTAATTTTTTATTATTCTATCTTATAAAATTTTTAACTTTGTTTCTAAAACGTTGGTATTTAATTATTTTTTTTATTTGTCATTGGTACTTTAAAATGGGATTTTGTAGTCTAGGATAATAATTATTATAAATTTTTGTTTATTTATAGAATTGTGATGAATTTATATGCATTTATAAATAAGGCAACCGTGAGTGATCAACTATAAAAGCAAGGAAGCATTCAATTAACTTTGAATTTAATTGCTCCCGATCATCATAGTTACAAATTATTTACAAGTTATTTAAATAAATAAATTTCTTGCTTGTTTGTCCGAGTCGTCTTGCTTGTGGCGCGATGGAGATTCATCTTTTTCTTAGTAGTATCATAGTGTTCTTCTTCGAGCGTCTATAGTCAATCTAGCTCTGAGAACAAGTTGTGCGCTCTCAGGCATGCGCAGAAATGTTTACTTCAAAACAGACGTGGCTTGGCAATTTTAAAGGATTATGAATTAATCGCAAATCATAACTCTAAGCGATCATGGTTTGATTCGAGTTGAACGGAATAATTTTCATAGAGTTGACTTTACCTACAAAACATTTAAAGTTTAGGGGGAAAATTCAGGCTGTATGTAATCAACGTATTTCCATACTTAGCATAAAATCAATCAAGTAACAGAAGAGAAAGCTCGAAAACATATATGCTTCAATATTGAGTGAAAAAGAAATGCGAAGACCCTACTAAAATGTTGGAGTATCCAGTAGAAAAAAGAAATTGTAATAATTAAAACGAGACTAATTAATACTTAAAAAAGATTTTGCTTCTAAGAAATACACAATACATTCATGTAATAAATGAAGGGAAAATACTATATTTTAAAGAGATATACAATTTAAAATAAATCGAGGCGGGTATAAAATGAAAGAAAATAAAAAGATTTATACTGTGAAATAAAAAGAAATGCAAGTTTTACTACCCATGTAGTAATTATAATTTTATGACATTTGAACTTATGCTATTTAACACAAAATATTTGCCTTCCTGTCTGGGGAGATACGAAACTATTTAAATTTGTTAATAAATTCTTGATGTTTAATAAAAAAATTAAAACAATTTAGTTTCGGTCAAATACTTCAGCTTAGTTACTAACCCTCTCTAATGAGGAAAACTATTTAGCGTCAAAAAGGCCAAAAACGTCAAGCTTATGAACATTAAATGTTTTATTCACGAGATTATTTGAGTTAATCCTACTACTTTGTACGTAATTTCGTTGAAATATAATTCGAAGAGTCTAAAGTACACTCAGAAAGTAATGAAAAAATATGTTATCCTGCTTAATGTAAGCCCAATGGAATTTTAATTTTAATTTTATTTCCAGTCATAAAATCGATACATTTGCGTTACATAATGTACTTAAATATTCTAATTTTAGAGAATTGTTTATGAAATCATACGTGCTGAAATTTATTTTTTAAATATGGTGAATAAATAGCTGAATTATTTTAACCCTTTAAAAACCGGGCAATTTTTCCTGCTAAGTCTAACTCCACTTAAAATTTCAAATAAAATTATTACTGTAATAAAATACGCCAAAATGTATAGTTTATAATCATTCCAAACATTGTATATTCCAAATTCAGATCACACTCATGACGACATCAGAATGGGTAAAACAAAATCTCACACATGGTACCGTGGATCCAGAAGTAATCACATAAATGTGATCATGGTCATTAATGAGTTAAAAGCCATAATATACATTATACTTAGTATTTTTTCAAATAATTATAATTATCCTTATATCAAATATTATACAGCTGTTTTTAAAAAATGGAACATGGAGGAATCATCAGAACTAAATTAAACTTAATGCACAAACAACTTGCATTAGTGCAAGTAAACGACGAAATTTTCAAATAAAAAAAACAATATTAAGTGCTCGAAATCAGTATTTGGTGTAGCCAACACGCGTTGCAATAAGTGCTGCTATACGAAGTGGCATGGAGTCTAAGAGATTTTGAATGTCTGCTTGTGGAAGATAATTCCATATTACTTGTATGCGCAGAAAAAATTCGTCTTTTGAAGCTGCAGGACACGGATCACGAGCGAGATGTCGACAAACCAAATCCCACACGCGTTCGATAGGCGACATATCCCCGGAGAATAAGCAGGCCAAGAAAGAAGTTGCATGTGCTGGGCTCAACAAAAGTATCAAACAGTCTTTAAAACATGTGTACGTGCATTAATCTTCTGAGAGATTGCTCCAGGAATGCCTTGAAGGAAGGGAAGGACTTCGGGCTAAAGCACTTCACGGAAGTACCTGTTGCTATTAAGATTTCCCATCAATTCGTAGCTAATTGAGTTGTCCATTATACGAAATCACACCTCAAACTATAACTCCGGGTGTTAGGCCACTATGTCATTCAATAACGCATTCTGGAAGGCAGCGTTCATTGACATAGCATCTAACACGAATGCTGCCATCATGGTCCCACAAATTGAAGCGTGATTCATCTGAAAACACAACTTTGTGCCAATCAACTTGCCAGGCTCTGTGCTCACGAGTCCATTTCAGACTCAGCCGTCGATGGTTTACCGTAAGGGGATCCTGTATAAAGGCACCCTTGCAAGCAATCCACGGTGCAGCAAACGTCGACGAATTAACGAAACCGACATTATTACAATTGCAGCAGTAGACCGAAGTGCTGCGAACCTCTTGCAGGAAACTGTGCGGCCATTCACCACCATATGGAGCAGGTGTCGATCGTTCCGCTGTGGCGTCACCTTCAATTGTGCACTGCTAGTTTTTCGAGTTGCTCAGTGTTCGTCGATCTACTGCTTTCTAACTCTCATTACTGCGGAACTGTTCCGCTACACACGATCTTCCATTGCGTGAAAGGAAATATGCTTTACATCATTTTTATAATATATCACCAGTAAAATTGATAGAATTTTTATTTTACACACTTTGAAGCAAGGGTAGTGCCAGCACCAATCTTCAGTTTAAAAAAAGATGTTGTTTAGCATTAGTTTTCGCAGAACTGCTGGATTGAGGTCATTCAAGCATATGAGAATTTTATCTCCCCTTTTGTGAATATTGCATTAAAACAAGCACAAGTTAGTATGTTTGTAGTAAGAACGACTTATCATAATCGTTTATATGATTTCTTTAGACGGAGAGCCAATGGTAGGCTTGAAACTGGTCAATCTCAAAGGGATGTGGCTCGATGGGTACAAGTGGCCTGAAAGTGGTCTCACATTTTTCGAATCAATTCTAAGCAAATGGTACTGTCACCAAGAATGTCAACTATGGTCGACTCAGGGCACCAGCATCTGCACAGGTTCGATAGTTGGCATTAAGCCCACGATGACATATGTAAACAACGAATCCTCAATTTTCTCATGACCTTGCTGCTGTGTCTGGATGAAGAATTTTTTGGCGAACAGCCTATAGCCGTCTTGCAGAGACTAGCTTTTAGGCCCGACGTCGAGTCTGGGACTACATCCAGAAGGAAAGAAAGGATATTGAGGAGCTAAAAACATGGGACACTACAAGAATGGAGGTGTGTTCTTCTCAGTGATGAATCAAAATGTATCAGACAAAGTGATTCTCATCGAGTCTTCACCTGGAGAGAAATTGGAGTTCTCTGTCATCCGTTCTACGTAAAACAAATCGACAGATTTAGTAGCAAAATAATCCTTGTGTATGTTGACATAAATTTGGGCAGTCGTACACCTCATTTTGTTTTCGATTAACTCGCAATGCTATATGGATTAGATCCTGGAAGCGTAGGTGAGGTGTTTCTGAGTGCTATGGATCCAAACTACATTTTTTATGGATTATAATGCGTGACTCTCATTGTTGATGAATTTCATAAAGGAGCTGATATTCGTCATGTGGACTGGCCCTTGAAGTCTCCAGATCACAATTCTATTAAATATGTTTCGGATGGCTTAGGAAATGCAATTTCTCAGTGTAGCATCTCTCCTACGACCCTTAGAAATTAAAAGTCCCCCTTTTGTAAAAATGGGCTTTGTTGCTACAAACTCGTATTGACACACTCATTAACACTATAAAAACTCGTTATGAGGCTTATATAGCAGTTCACTGAGGACACTCCATATTAGAAAGACTTTTACCGACGTAAATGCTAAATCTCTTATTCATTATTTCACATTTTTGATATTTCTTTTGTCTTTTAATACACATTCAAAATATTTTCCATATTGTGATAATGATATATTTTTCTGACATTGTAATATATATTTCTGTGCTAAATTCCGTGGTAACACACATTAAGTACTTCATCAATTTTTACATATTTTATATATGTGGCCTTAATTTTGGACATAAGTGTATATTTTTTGGAAAGTTTTTTTCTCAAAGTTTTATATGTACAATAGTTAGCATTTTAAGACACACAGGGCGAATCGCTACCAAAACGACAAACTTGCAGGATGTGTAGAGGGTAAAGATGACTCAAAATCTCATAGAAATCCAGGGTCAAGAATGCCGCATTTGTGAGATATGGCGCAAAGAAGAAAAGAGGGAGAGAAGAGAATCACCATTGCTCAACTACGACATTTCACTCAACCCTACTGTAATGTATTTATTACTTTCTTTTTACCTTACGACACCGCATGTCGTGTCAAAAGAACAGGATTCTATCTTTTTCAATACAGCAAAACACCAGCACAATCCACCGCGCTCCTAAAACGAGGGACTCTCGCTTCCTTGACTGTCGCGTTCGAGGGTCAATCAGTAACACACCACCTAAGACACGCTAAATAGCGCCAACATTTCATAATCTCCCGCCAACAGTGGCCAGATACTACACCTACATTCCTAAGTGATTCTGAGTCGTCTCTCTACCCCCTACACACCCTGCTAGTTTGTCGGTTTACTAGTGAATCACTCTATATTGTATATACATGCTACATAATAGGAATTTTGTGTATAATAAACATTATTTTGTTCTTAATTTGTAATAAATAAACTCACACACACATATATATTTCATACAAGTTTTTGTTTCATTTTAATTCCATAATATTTTTAAATATAAAGCCACAATAATACAATTTCGGTGTTAAATGTTATCTACAACATCGAAACAACAAAAAATTTAAACTTTCATAATTTCACAAGAATTTTAACTTAAGTTTAAATGAAATAAATTGGTTAAAACATTCTTTTTAGCAAAGTAAACTTTTTTTCTGAGTACTATTGGAATATCTTGTACCTTTCGAATAGATAAACTAAGCATCATAAATTTAAATTAAATTAGGCTTATTTTATTATATATAAGAGTTGTATAGTTTTTAAATAATAGTTTATGATTGTGAAAAAATTAATGCTTCACTTTCCTTCTTTCATTTCCTTGGGAATAACGAAATTATTTCGGCACTTACGTGCTGCATACTATCGACCATTTATATCAAAACAAGGATCATTGTTAAATGCCACGATATGCAGTCTGTAGTGGACGAACATTGCCAGTAATGTTCAAACACAATAATATTAATGAAATAATATTGTTTATAACTTTTAACATAATTAAAAATTATAACATTGTATATAATTTGCAGTATTATTCTTTTTCTTGTTTTGTTAAAGAAAATAATTAAATTTGGGGATATTTTTCTATGGAAACAAATGCACCAAAAATACTTTATAATACATAGGAGGAAGACTACGGAGCTCAGCAGAATGACGAAACAAAAAGCATTCTGCAACTAGCGTGCATCATTCAAATTAGTATTCATGCGAAATTACGCAGCGTTATTGACATAGAGACTCAATTGACATGGTTTTAATGCAGTTATGATGTTATTTCGCCAACTAAATGATGCGTAGTTATTAGATCTTTCCATAAAATCAAGTAAACGCGCATGCTTTGTAAATATTACATTTAGATCTTCTAAGATATAGCCAATTTTTCGAGAGGCTATTACAGAAAATGTATGCTTGGTAATTTGTTTTAACGCATGTGTGAAAATAATGACATCATTTGGAGGCATGTTTTTTTTTATTTTTTTTTTTTTTATTTAGTGAATTTTTTTGATTTAGCAAAATTGTTCGATGTAAATACTCTGTTATTTGTAAAAAACGCAACACCAAGTAGAAATCATCAGAATTTTATGTACTTTGCAGCAAATATCAATTATAGGAAGTTAAGTAAAATAGTAAAGTTTCAGAGCCACCGTGCATGCGTGGCGTGCACAGCGCCCTCTAAACTGATTCTAGAAGCGTATAAATAGAGTGCTGTACCGGGACGTTGAAAATATTTAATGATTATTTGTTAGTGGCGAACATTTAGTGAGACCTAAGTATGCCTCCACCACGAAATAAGGAAAAATTCCAACAACTTGAGGAATTTGAACGGGAGAGGATTATCAGCCTTCGAGAAGGAGGATTTTGCTTTCACGCAAAAGGACCTAGTGTGCAGTGGAACAAATCCACAGAAATACGATTTTGGAAGAAGTGGACCAACGAGCACCGAACAACTCGAAAAACTGGCAGTGGACGACGAAAGGTGAATCAGCGTGCAACGATCGACACCTGAATGACCGTAGAGCTTCCTCGAGAAGAAGTTGGTAACACGTTGGTCTATTGCTACTGGTGTACTAATATCGGCTTCGTCAATTCGTCGACGTCTGTGGCACCATGTATTGCGTGCAAGGGTGCATTTACACAGGATCCCCTCACGGCAAATCATCGATGGCTGCGTCCGCAATGGGCTCATGAGCACAGAGCCTGGCAAGCTGATTGGCACCAAGTTGTTATTTCAGATGAATCACGCTTCAATTTGTGGGACCATGATGGCCACATTCGTGTTAGACGCTATGACGGTGAACACTGCCTTCCAATGTGCGTTGTTGAATGACATAGTGGTCTAACAGCCGGAGTTATGGTTTGGCGTGTGATTTCGTATCATGGACGATCCAATTTGCTATGAATTGAAGGTAATCTCAATAGCAACATGTACGTCCGTGAAGTGCTGCAGACAGAATTCGTTCCCTTCCTTCGAGGCATCCCCAGAGCTATCTTTCAGCAGGACAATGAACACACATATGTTGCAAAGACTGTTCGAGACCTCTGTTCAGCCAAACACCTGCTACTTCTTATTTGGCCTTCTTTTTCGCCAGATATGTCGCCTATTGAGAACTTGTAGGATTTGGTTGGCCGGGTTCTCGCTCGTGATCCGCTTCAAAAGACGAATTCCTCTGCAGCTTCAAAAGACTAACGTTTGCTGCGCATATAAGGAGTATGGAATTCACTTCCGCCAGCAGGCATTCAAAACCTGTTTGACTCCATGTCATGTTGTATAGTAGCACATATTGCAGCGTGTTGTGTTTACACTATATACTGATTTCGGACATTTAATATTGTTTTTTTTTTTTTTTTTTGCTTTGGAAATTTCGTCATTTATTTGTACTGATACAAGTCGTTTCTGCATTAAGTTTCATTTAATTCTGATGATTCCTTCATGGCGTTGCATCCTTTACAAGCAGCAGCATACTTAAGTAACACGCTTGACCTTATTCAAACATTTTTTAAATTTTCATTCTAGTTTCTAGGCAGACTTTTGCAATCAGGTATGTAGTGGTGATACATTTTGTCACGTGAATCTTCCCAGTTCTCCGGACTAAACTTACCCCCTGCCCCCCATTGAGTTATGAAAATCAGTTTGAGTTTCATTTGCTTTCATGCCTTTACGAAATACTTTGTCATAGCTCCATTGGTTTTCCTATCTTCAAGAACCATTACTCATCCACAATACAGAGATACTTGCACTATTGCACTCCATTTATAAATTAATATGTCACTTGTTTACTCATAAATTATGTCTAATGACTACGTCAAATCGTGGTTGTACATGGAGTTACATTTATTGGTGATTCTAACAACTTCCATGCCGTTTCGTATACAACCATCAATTTTTTTAATTCGTATCCCTAAAATTTTATGTATGACTTCTTTTTCCCTAAAAAAAATTACCTCCATAGTCATATCAATATTTTTCGATGGTTCTGTCTTTTAATGTCTCTTTATGAGATATGGTCCATTAGTTTTTAAACTAAGCAATGCTACTTGACAATATTTTCAATTGCTGGTCTTATTGCCTTAAAAATTACACTTTTCGTAAATAATTAATATATTCTAGGGAATATAGTTTAATTTGTAAACTTCAATAAGTCAGTTAAAATACGTATTTATACTCAAGGCACATCAAAAAGTAAAAATAATGAGATAGTACAAGTTTAAGTGATAACAAATTTCAACAGAAGCTCATACAACTGCATGGTTGGAGGAGTCATTGAATAACAACATGACTGCTTAGCAAATATTCCAATAGATTTAACAGAAATTCCTTTAATCCAAATACAACATTTAAACCTACAATAGGGATTCAAGTCCTCAATGTTATGCTTGACTAATGCTTAATCCCCCAACGGATCCCCGTCAGCTGACTTGTCCCGCTGGGTCTAGAAATGAAGCCAAGCGTCAGTGAAAAGATTAGAAACGCATCCTCAAGCAATATTCGGATAGGAGAATGAGAAGGATATTTTAGAAATATATTCATGATTTATAGACGGGAGCTTCCCATTTTGCCTTACTTATTATTCAATACTGTGCCAATTCTTATGATGGATTGTGGGTGTTTTCTTCAGTGGAATATAAAAGATATTAATTTAGATTGTGACGCTGTGAGTTGCGTTATAAGAATGGAGACAATGCTATAAAGTTTTGAAAAGAAACCGAATTTTATTGAATAAATTGATTATAATAATGATGTACAGGTATAAAAACTTTATTTTGTACTACCGAAATACTTTATTCATTTGCTTTTTAAGCCTGAAGTGGTCGTGTGGGGCACAGAGTCCCTCCTGGCACATGAAATCTTTAATTCTAGGAAAACTATTTTGTTATTACCAATGATCTTATCAGTATCTTGCTATAGCCCTGTCTTCATGGGAACATAAATGTATTTGTCACATATATCCCTCTTTTCTAGGAAAAGGCGAAGGTTTCTTACAATCTCAAGGTACTTGGGGTCACTGAGTTCCCCGCGAGACCTCTTTTGTTCCAAATTTTTTTCGATAAACAGGTTAATTTTCCCTCTGTGAACTATTCAGTGGTTTTGATTTCTGTGTTGTGCGACTCATTATGGTTTGTAAATGCAAATGAACAGAATTAAAAAAAGAAATTGGCATCTGAAATCTCTATTGGATAAAGTTGAAACTGATCAAGCAAGGGAAGAACTTGATGAAATAATGAATATATATTAATCAGGATAGCGAAACTAATTTTGTGAAAAGTGATGAACGTTAAAGGTTTAAAAGGAAAAATTTACATGTTACCTAAAATGCTCCACCAAGAAAGATATGAAGCCCAAAGCATGAATAACAAGACACACTGCGCTGTGTCAAACAGACAAAGCTAAACAAAATCAACATGCTATTTCTCAATTATTTAGGGACAGTAAAACTACTATAACTTGAACAAAATATGACAGTTGTGTCTCAAAGTATCATTCCTGTAATGTTAGCATATAGTGTCTGTGATTTGTGCCCTTTAGTGAAGTCACGCACATTTGAAACTTCTTAGTTCAGTTTGATTAGAATATTTTTCAAATTATCAAAGAAAAATTGAAAAGTCCTTAGAAGTAGGTAAGTTTACTTTCTCTTAATTCACCGAAATAAGATTTTTATCATGTGTAATAAAAATAATTATTAAAAAAGTATTGGGGTGATACATTTATTACACGCCAATCACTAGCGTTATTATCGAGTGCATGCCTGGTTAATTTACGCCACACTGTGAAGCAACGCTAGGCCCTTCACCCTCAATAACATGATGAGGACGACAACTGAGTCGGCATTTCTCTCTCCAAATTTCCACATTGACTTAACATGAGAAATTAGAGCCTCAGCATATTTAAGATTTATCAGCCATTTTATTCGGGAGAACTTCATTGGTACTAGGACCTGAAACCTCGACCCGAAAACGTGAATTAAGACTAAGAAATCTTTTATATGCAGCTGTAATATAAAAATTCTTTATATTAAAGCTACTATTACCGTTTTTAAATTCTGTTAGTCCAAGAATTATTCTGAATTTTCAGATTTATCCATCATTTCTATCTCTTTATGAAACAATCTGTACTTGGTTATTCGATTATTTTCTTTTATTTGTTAATTTTTTTGGCTATACTAGTAACTTAACCAATATGTAAGGGTTTCGTTTTTGGAAACCATACAAATTATATGTGAATTTGCTTTCTAAATTATTTTGTTAAATTTATGCTTAAAAGAGAAATTGAATATGTGAATGTATGAGGGAAACTAGACATATTGTAGTTTCATAAAAAAAAAAGTGCAAATTTTATCAAGGGTACTTGATTACCTTGTTTTATTATAGTTCAGTGGTGAACTCTACATCTTACTGTAGCATTGAAGAAATATAAAAGGTTTTAGATATATTATTCAATAAAATCTTAAAATGTATTTATTTCCGTTAATATTATATTACATTTATTATTATTTAACACGCATGGAGTATTTTTTATATTTTCATTACACAAAGGTGGAAAATAATTTTTATTTCCATATGCAAGTAAGCGTAGTAACAAAAACTAAATATAGAAGCAAATTAACACAGTATATGAAATGCAACTGCAGATAACTTCAATATATCTAAACTCCAATAGTTTATGTAAAAAAATGCTATATATATATGCCTTAATATAAAAAATGTTATTAAATATAAGGCAATGATAGATGACACTAATAGCACGATCTCATGAGTAAATTGCATTAATTTCTTATGCTAAAGATTTTTAATAAAAAATACAATATAATTTTATTTGTCTTTACTTAATGTACCTATAACATATAATGAACTATTTTCATAATTATTTTAAGATATATTATTCTATCGATCTTTTTTTTTTGGATGGTATTTTCAAAAACACATATAGTAGTTTCAAAGGATCCATGAGTTTACAAAGTTTTAAGATCTACATTTAAATCTTCTCAATTATCTGTAACAGGACGTCTTGAAAGTTTCTTTCTTCAGCCTATACTTCTTGGATGAAGTAATTGTCATCTGTACAAGAGAACGAAATTAATTACTTTACGAAAAGATTCAAGTACACTTAAAAATCGATTCTAGTAAAATTTATTCAGAATCAATAAATGCTATTTGAGGATTATTTTTCAGAAAGATTACAAGAATAAGAACAAATACATCTTAACCGTATAACAGGAAACCTTTTAAGTTTAGCTAAGAATAAAAAATGCGTAATTAAAACGTAAGTGGAAATTCGTCATCAAAGGGAAAATTCTTATGACTGGATTCATTAGGAACTCTTTGGCTAGTTTCTCAGTATATGTTTACGAATGGGAATTTCTGAGAAACATTACTAGTAGGAGAATAACAGTGATTTTAAAGTAGAATTTTATAAGAATCCCAGTAGTAGTGAGAGAATTAAAAGTCCTTAAAAGTGATAACAAAACAAACAAATGAATAAGTGCCCAGGAAACTTTTAAGATAGTTAATAGATATTGCTATATCTGGTGAACTTGAGTATTTAAACAATTTTTTGTGTTGCATTTTAAGCAAATGGTTGCTGATATCTTATAGAGTATTTTTATAATTATTCTTAAAAGAAAAAAATAACATTTTTCAGTATTTCAATCTGAGCACATGTGACAAAAGTTATAAAATTGATTTAGTTTGATATAAATATTTTCATCAGACAGAATAATTTAGAGGAACATCTAAAAGTACATCGGTCTTTAGATATATTTAGATATATACCCAACTCATTTTTTTACACAATAGATACGTTCCTCAGTAAACAGTGCAAAAAAAATCGTGTAAAAAATACATGCGATATATGATAAATTTGGCGATATGTTCCTCAAATTTAAAGAAAAAATGTGTAAGAAGAAAAACCTAAACATTTTCACTAAAAACCCGTTTAAAATAATAATGAAATCTATGATACATATTAATGAAATAAAAAAGAACAATTCATTTTTATTACAAAAAAAAACTAAAAATAGTGTATAGTGGAATTTCAGTCTATAAATGCGCACAACATAATAAAAGTTGATTTGAAGTTAAGAATAAAACTTCAAACAACTTTATATACAAATATATATAACTACTAGCTGACCCGGCAAACGTTGTTTTGCCATATAAATTATTTCTAGTGAATATTTTGGTAGTCAAATAAAAAATAACTAACTCATTGTAAGTGTGTGGGAATGTGGTATATGACTGAAAGAGGAATGGAGTGCTGTGAACGATGCCGGCGTATAAACGTAACAAAACACCCAGCATTAATTTTTTTAATACTTTGCACTTTTATTATTTTAACTAATAAATTTCAAATTACATCTCTATCACAAATTATGACAATTAAAAAATAACATTATCAGTCTCTTACTGCAATGGAGTGTACGATATTTTTAGTGAGTAAATAAAACCAACACAAACAAACTAGATGGTTTACCCACGCGAGAACATGCCATGTTTCATGGTCCGTGTGAAGAACACGCTGTGCCCAAATTTAAGCCATAAGCAAACTTCGTTTGGCCGTGAGACTTATTGATTGTCATAGTGAATGCCAATCTAATTGGAAATTGAATCCGTTTGAATTCAATTGACACATCTGTGGGAATAGTAGGGATTCGTGGTAGTAATACAACTTCTTCTCGGAACTTGTCATTCAAAATGCTAGCTTCGACAACGTTTTCAATAAATTTTTTTCATGACTAATCGCTTGCCATTGCACAGCTGTGGTGGGTTCAAATTACGAAGCAAAATAACGCCATCAAACAAAGGTTTCCTGTTATGATAAGCAATGGATTCTCAAATTATGTTATAGCATTGTCGCGGGTTATTTCATAGTTAGTATTTTATGTTACACCTTTTGCTACATCCATTTTTGTTATTTCTGAAAATTAAGAACCATATACGGATTTTTTAAATCAAGATATTCAAAAGCTACGACAAGAATTAGATGTATATCCTTCCCCCATAATCATAGTTCATGATAAGGTAGTTACTAGCTTTAATTTTACTGCAAAATCGCATGTGGTGTTGCATATTTTTGGGACCATATGAAACAATTTAGAATCGCAATGTAAAAATTTAATCACTAATAAATTAGGAATTAAATTTTAACCCAGAAATATATTTTTTAAAACAAAGCTTTATTTTTTTAATGTATTTGACGTCTGTATTGCATTAGATAAAATAACTTGATTTTCGGTAAATAATACAAAATTTTGAATGTATTCCTTAAACCCAGCGTTTATCAAACTGCGGGTCGTGCCCCCTTAGATGATATAATAACCCTATAGAAGAAGACAAGGGGACGCGAGTGTATCGAAAAGTCGAAAACAAAATATTATTTTAAAAAATATATTAACTTATTGAAAGCAAAACAAAGTGCATTCTGCGATAATAAAAAAATAAAATACACTGATATAATACACTTATAAATGTACCAGTACTGCACAATGTATCTTATAATTAATTTAATAATACTAAATTAAGAACAAATTTAATAATTACCAGTGACCCTATGGGCCTGTCACAAAATTATATTCAAATTTAATACTTACTTTGATAATTTGTACGGTTTATAATTAGTCGTGTTGTAGCTTTACGTCAAAGTATACTATAAATTTCAATACATTGTTATTGTATGAAGAGGGTGCGATGAAAATTATGATTGAAAATCGGGTCGCAAGTATAGAAAGTTTGAGAAGCACTGCCTTAGCCCATTTACTGTGTGTGTGTTAGCTGAATGACTATGGTTGTGGATTTGTAGTTAGCATTGTTTCCGTCGAGTCGTATATATATAATATATATAATATATATATATAGGTTACACTCTGGTTGCTACTAAAGACCCGGGATACACGGTGAGCTGATGCACCATAAATACGTCATGGCTTAAAGTCCTGCCATTGGTGAGGAAATCAGGAGAGTCGAGTTTTACCTCAATTACCGTTGTTATCACTTGATGGTGTTATTTAAGAAAGGTTCATTGCCAATAGCAGTCTTATTGATTAAAAATGTAATGTTTATAAATGATCAAACATAGTGAGAGTCAAAATCTTAAGATTTATTTTATATACACCTTATTATTTTTAGTGTACATGTCTTGGACAGTAATAATCAAGACAACACACAGCTTATAATTTTATTGCTTAACTTCAAAAATCTGAAAGAAATAAAGGCTTTTCTCAATAAATACATTCATTATATAGTAAATAATTATTCCTCTTCCACTTTATCCCACCAAAAGCTACTTCTGTACAAGAATTTTATAGTCATTCATCATAGAAAACCTGGCATATACGTATGTATCTCAGGAATATGCAAATAAAGGCAATTCTCTAGCTCGAATTTATACCTATGCTTTTCTGAGTCAACTACAATATTAAAGTGGTTATTGAGATTTTACTTTCCTCCGAAAATAGATATCTTTCTCTGCGAAATTCCATGCAGAAGTATAACAATATGCTTCTCTTCCCCCTCAACAAGTTGTCCGAGTATCTTTCTACTTGGACAACTTCGTATACTCGAGACCCGAGGGGCTGCAGTCGCAGGGCTACGAAACGAAATTGAAACTGCTCTTAGAAAACTTGGGTAGACGAAGCTGTAAGCGAGTTATTCCATTTTGAGTTTTGAGGCTCCTGCTACTGAATCCAGCACCAGAAGTGAAGTTTGTGTATTAAAACTGCTAAAAGCAGTAAACATTACTTTTTGTAAAACCGATCGTTTAACAGTGCATCTGATATTGTAGATGGTACCTAAGTACTTAATGAATTACTGAAATGTGTCACAGAAATGGAATTTTAAGTTGTAGAAAAAAATAATTATGCATGTATAAAAATTTATAAAACCAATTCACATTGAAATGCATACGGATCTTCAGTACAATAATTTAGTTAGATGTTCGTTACAATAATTTAAAAAATAGTTTTTGGTTTTCTGAAGTTCATAAATATATATGTACTTTAAATATCATTATTTTACTAATTTATAAAACTACGAAATAATAATAATATTCCCCTTCTCGGATTAGAATTAGAATACACTGAATATAAGTTGTTCTTATTTTTAAGGTGACTTTATATCTGAAAATATTTATTATGTTCTTTTTCTCTTTTTTTCCCTTTTCACGGGCATTATACATTTTAAAAATCTCTTTCTTTCTACGAGGAGGTTTGTTACTTACAAATAAGCTTATTGTAGGTTTTCTATAATTATTGTTAAGCCAGTTTACCTAAGTAGTATTTGAAACAAAGTAGCTATTAGGAATAACTACTGTATAAGGTGTTTTTTCTTTTGTTTTGAACGTCCTAACTGTATGAAATTGAATGAAAAAAAGGTTCAAAATGTATTAATTGAACTTATATGACATTTTTAAAATTTAACCTCGCTTTACATCACTGTTATATGATCTCTATGGATACATAAAGTAATCAGTAAAATAATTTTTCAAATATATATTGCAATTATATGAATTAGTTGTTTCCTAATTAAAAATTATTTTAAACTATAACTTTATTACAAATGATTAGATGACATAGCATTAAATAAGTTACAAAGTGTAAATGAGTTAAATGAGTGTGTTTTCATACCATATTTCTTTAAATGAAGATGAAACAATTTCACTTAATTTTACCCTATTTTAGCGAAGTATTCTTTTAATCATTATTAAAAAAAAATTTTTTTTCATAAGCTTTTAATTTTGTGTTAGGTTGTTTCCTGTATAATTTCAAATATTTCGATTTCTTTAAAATGCCACTATTAATTATTAGATCCCTATCGTTATATGTTTCAACTCTTTTCCTTTCAATATTTCTATAAAGATTGAATTTATCATCATGAAAGTGAAATTCGTAAATGTTGTAATGAAATGTAAATGTAAAAAAAAGTAGTAAAAAAGTTTATATAGTTTTTTTGCTCTTTTGCATTGCGTTGATTTATATATTTTCTAAATTAAACTAACATGTATCCATTTTGCACAACACGGAGTGGCCATTTTGATTTCAGAAGAAACTTAAAACCTGAAAGCATTGAACGAAAATGGAAAAAAAATGGTTGAAATTTATAATTTAAAAAAAAGCACACACACATTTATATTTAAATATTTTCGCATTTATGAATTCTATAGTATTTATTAAAATGTTAGTATAGTTTCATTTCCATTGATTTAAAATAAAATTCACAATATTTTTTTATTGTTGTTACCCTTAGAACATTTGTGCGTATCGGATGACATTAATATAAAATCATTATTTTCTTCTTTTTATCAAATGATTTAAAATCTATAGATAAACTATTTTTACAAAGCAATTGCAATTAACATCATTGTAAGAGAATGATAAATTTGAAAAAAAAATTATGTTAATGTTGTTGTTTATTAAATATGTGGATTAAAAAGTAAGATAAGTGAAAGTGTCACATATATGCAGATTTCGACACAAGAATGGATTTGGGCACTCCAGTATCATCCCTTTATTCCACGCTGACACCACCAAGTTGAAGAGGCATTCATAAGAAAGGGATATCACTGAACGTGATACAAGAACGACGAAATGACACTAACGAAATAGAATTGATTCAATGTGCCATTTTTGACGATGTTTTTACGGATTCTTACCAACCCTTAGCCCTCCCTTGCAAATAAGTTTTTCTTTTTATAATAAATGTATATGTAACAAACCAAACGTAATCGCTCTAAATAAAATATGTACATAATGTTAATTATACTATTATTTATTGTTTCAAATTTTGAAAGGATTGTAAATGTGAAATTCCCAAAACTTTATTTTCTTTCGTTCCATATTTTCACAACCGTATTAATTTTGGCATGATAAATTGAAGGATTAAAATATTTTTTCTCTAGATTATTTTTTATAGGAGAATAATTTTATGAATGTTTTTAAATTCAGGTAACATTATAGATAAAGATTCAAGTTTCTTATTTTATTTAAAAGAAATTACATGCATTTACAAACGAAAAATTGCGTTTCCAGTAACATTTTTAAACTGTCTAAAAATAATGAGATAACAATGGTTGTTAAATACAATTTGGGAAAACTTTTCCATCAATTTTCGAGGCAATTACACGCGTACCTTCAAAAGGGCTAATGACTTTTCTCACACTATGTTTTGGGACTTTACATATGAGAAAAATGAAATGAATAGAAAAATTACTCAATCTACGTTTAGTTAAAATCTAATATTCACATTGTTCAAATTCATTAAAAACGCATTAAAGTAAGATTCTTTTCTCGTCATTTCTTATTTTACTATACTGTGCAGTATTTTAAACATAATGACAGTCATAAAAGTAAGGAAGAAGCCAAAAAGCAAAATGCTAGTTAGAAAAGGCAAATAAAAAGTTAACGACTCAGTCAATTGAATAGAAAGAAAAAAGTATTAAATTTAGTTTGAAGAAATATTTTCCTTTGTTCCGGTTTTTGTAATACAATTTTCTTTTTTTCGATGAACAATAGTTTATTCTGAACAAAGCTTAATATTAGTTAAGACAGCGTTTCTCAAACTACGGACGGTCCTTTTTAGGAAGGCGTCCCATAGTTAGGGCTCCTTTTTAGGAGGGTGTTATAACTTTACGAGAGGGGCGCTAACATATTGAAAAGTCTAAAACAAAAGATTATTTTAAAAAATTATTAGTTTACTAAAAGTAAGCAAACAAAATACATTCTGACAAAATAAAAAATAAAATACACTTTTAAACTGATGCAGTATACTTATAAATGTATAAGTAGAGCACAATGCATTTTACAATTAGTTTAACAATACTCAGTTAAGAACGTTTAATAACTACTAGTGACCCCTATGGGCTTGTCATGTATAAAATTATATACAAAAGTTAAAACTTATCTTAATGGTTTGTACGGTTTATAATTAATCCATCACTACCCATTAAAAGTTACGGGATTCGTTCCACAGTGTTACAGTTTTCCACGTAGTTATGAGTATGTGCTGTATTGGAAGGGGGGAAGAGGAGAAAAAGAATAAATAAGCAAATTCTCTGAAATAAGAAAATCCTTCGCAAACACACTCTCTCAAGGTCCTTTTATTGTATTCCAAGGCCTTAGGAATAATTTTATGTATAGCAGTGCACAGAAAACATCGTACTTTGGAAAGACGTATATTTACGTCCAGGAAAACAGACGCTTTGAATGAGTGGAACGTTTATATACGCTGGGGGCACTTAAGATGTTAAAGTCGTATGGTAGTTTCAACGTCAAAGTGCAGTATTATTAAATTAATTGCATTGTTATTTTAAGGAGGAGGGCGATGAAATGATTGAATATTGGGGTCTGAAATATTGTAAGTTTGTGAATCACTGAGTTAAAATGTTTGTTCCTGTACACATTACGCTCGAATTGTTTAGCCCCTAAACATATTTTCAAGTTATTTTTTTTATATTAAAGAAATTTCTGTTTCTACAAAAACTGAAAACGTTACTTTACTTCTATTATTTTATTTTCATAATTCATATATCTATAGAATTCTTTTTGAATAACAGAATATTTAAAATGAGCGAATGAATGAATTTTAACAAATAATGTAGGGCTTTAAAATAATTCACCTTCTACGTTTTCATTGCTTTCTTTTGAACTCGAAATGTTTAGAAATTAGAAATTACGCATGTTCAGGTGCTCAAGAATCATAAAACTTATTAGATATTTTTTGAGTGTGGGATAATTTTTGTAAATTTGATAGAAAATTTAATACAAAATATCTTTTAAGCAACGGGCAAAGAAGACTACGACAGGCCGAAAAATCCGGCGTATAACACACACACTTATAATTTCAAACTACATATTTTTAATTTTTACATATTATCGCCATATTGTGCTCATCTATTTTTCTATGAACTAACCCAAAATGTACGTTTTCAATGTTCTTATGTTTTTCAGTCATTTATTCCGAGGAATTGTCCCTCTTTAGCATTTGGAAAAATAATATACTTCTAGAACTATTGACCTTAATATTCATAAGATAGATAATTTTTTTTGAAATAAACAGATTTTGGTTACATGTAGGTACCTAATCTTTTTTTTTATCCTCATATCTTTTTATTTATTTTTAAAGTCATCCTTTTTATACCCCATTTATGATGTGCAACCGTAAATTTTAATCTTATTATTTGTATTAAAAGTTTCTCGTTATATGCTGGATTACGTTAGAGTTTCATAGCCTGCCAATAAATAAGTAATTTTAGTTCCTTGATTAGTTTTAATAGATTCATTATACAACGCACACTACTTTTGACAGAGCAAAACTCACTTATGTTATTTAAGAAGTTTTAAAATAATATTTTAATGTAATAATACATGAGTAGTATTTGAAAATATCCATCTATAAAATATAGTTTGGATCATGAAATAAAATGCAGTTCTGGTTTACTTTATAATCAGCTGCCCCTGCATTTAACAAAGATTTTTAACACCTCATTATTATTATCATACTTCACTGGAATTAAACATATATCGTTGAGCTTTCGTGGGTATGTTAAAGTAAGTCTGTTTCTAATTAGGCTCCTTTAAATAATAACAGTTTATTAATATGCATTTATAACAGAAATACACGAAATGTTTTTTTCGTCAAGACACCGTATATTATAAAAAAATTAACCTTTTTTTAAAATCTATACATTTTTTCATGGAATTAAATGAGGGTGTATTTTAAAAAATTATAAGAACTTTTGGAAAAATTAGCCTACTATACATAATATCAGAAATATTACAGGATGCATGGGTTTGTGAAAGCACTATTTCAGAAGCAAAGGTGAAGGTTTTTATTTATTCACACAGTTGATTTGAAAATGCAGTGGGATCAAGAGTTATTTGAGTACGAAGGGAGAAAAAAATATTTTCTGTAAGGGTGTTTGTGCATTTGAAGCAGAAGTAGCTAGACTGATGAAGCGTTCTAAAACTATAAAATGATGCAACTAGAAAAGGTGATTTAAATAAAAAATGAAACGGATCTGGAAGAAACGGATTTTGATAGCATGGAATGTTTGACACAGTTTTTCGTCTATCAACCAAGGAAAAATATTTCAACTCATGAAACTTCGAAACGTTTCAGGGGGAGGGGAAACTTCACTTGTCACTGTTTGGAAGTGATTTGAATCAAATGCTAACACAAAATGTATAAAAATCAAAGTTATATTGAAACATCCTGGAAAAGAAACATTGAAACGATCCGAAAATATAATGTCATGGAACATGAGTGGAAAGACGATATATTTTCTGATGAAAAAGCATTTGATCCTGACAGTTCTGATGACTGCAAGGAAATATTGGAAAGATTTGAGGAGAGGTGCTTCAGTCGAAAGATGGTAGTGGAATCAGTAATGGTTTGGGGAATCATGATGGATTGTATGATTCACAGCAAAAATGGATTTAAATTCCATATTCTTAGGGAGTATTTATAAATGCGATCATTTATTATTATATAGATGTATCACATTGTTAATAATGGCTTAAAACTCGAACATCGTTAATGTTTACTTGGGTATAAAAGAAATATTTACATTACAAGAATTTTCATCAATTTAAGTAACGAATAATTTAAATACAGAAAAATATATTATGTATAAGGTTAGACTATTTCTGAAAAAAGATAATTAAACAAAATATGTTACCTAAGTTTAATAAACAAAACTAATTTTGCAAATTATTTTTACAAAAAAAATTTACGAAGCATTTAAGTACTAAGCATTAAGTTATATTGCATTTAGTAGGTGGTATTTGAAGATGGCTTAATGGTATGGGTTGGAATCAACATAGATGGAAGTTTTGACCATCATATCATTTGGAATGGCAATTGGACGAAGCAAACGAGATCCTGAAATCCCCTGACGTACCTTACGCAGTAGACTTTGGGGGTAATTCATTTCTTTTAATGAAGGATAATGCCAGAAATATCTCCCACACATTTTCATGTAGAGAACTTTCTTGTAGATAAAACATTACAGTGGCTAGCAAGTTCTCCTGACCTAAATCTTACCAAGCATGTTTGGGACTAAATCCGACGACGTATTAAACGAGATGTTCTCGCTTATTGTCCGGAACGTGGAGATTGTAGTTCTTGAAGGATGAAACAATCTCAGCGATAATCTCATCGAATCCATGCTAAACAGGTGCAATGCAGTCTTATCAGTTCGGAGAGACCACACACCATATTAAATATCCTGCATGAATTTAAAACAATTGCTCTTTTCCCCCTCATTTACATGTAACTAAATTTTTAACGTGAAGCCTCATTTCATGTTTTTTATACGATTCGAAAGAATTAAAGATCTCATACAATTGTTTTCTGCTTCTTTTTTTTTCTGTATTGGGCTTTTTATTACACCTAAAACAATTATTTATTTTTTGCCATTTATGTCGATGCATGGCTACCGGGCAACGGTTTCTTTATTTTTTTAGTAACATGATTGTTCAGCATACTGATTGGTATCATTTTAAACATATATAGAGAGAAAGAGACATAGATTCAATTTTCACACTTTCGTGAGCTTATTTTTTTTTCAGACTAAAATTAGACAAAATAATTATCTCCATTTAGAAGGAAAACAAAAGATTTGTTTCATGCATTAAAGTGTCCATTGATAATTACTGAACAATTATAGCTCTCTATCAGCGTAGAAAAAACAGATGAGATACACAGAATAATATAAATATTTGCACGTTTTGTACATAACTAAATACGCACTGGGAGGGGATTTCTACTTTTATTATTTATTTTTCTCAAATGCTCGTTGTTTCTCGTTTCATAATAACATAACATTTGGATATCTGAACTTAAAATTAAATATATAAAGAAGTTAATCAATTAAAAAACCTTTGTTTCTTAAAAATTATTTTTTTCCTATTATTTACGCAGTTAAAATATTCATTATAACTTTATGAAATTTTCTGAAAGTAAATAAGCTTAATTGTCACTATTATGTCGATTATTTGAATCCTGTGAATTACAAAACAATTAACATAAGTATTTTAGTTTACTTAACACTCTCACAATTCAAAACACTCGCAAATTGTCCCATTGTCTAAACTTTAGATCTAAGTGATTATTTAAAAACATAAAAATCCCAATTGATATAAATTAATTATCCAGAATAAAATAAATATGAAAAGGAAATTGAAAAGAAGTAAAAACAATTAAAATTAAACTGAGCAAAATAATACACATTTATAAGCGATACATTTATCCAACAAATCATGACGTAAATATATTTAAGAATTCATTTTAAAACTCTATTAACTTTATCGCGTTTAGGGTAGAAGTTTTCTTTATCATTTGAATAGAACCTCATCATAAGGCCCCAAGAGAAGAGTTTGAGCTTAATTTGTAGCAATTTAATTGCAGTCAACAACTATAAGTCTCTGGTGAAATGAATTTAAGTGACTGATAGTTTTACAGTATTTAGAGTCTCAGTATTTTAATCTGTTACTGCTAATTAGAATGTACGAATTTGAGTTTTAGAATAGAAGTTGTATCTCTAAATTAATTAAGCATTGAGATATAAATATTAAAGGAATATATCATTTGCTTAGTATAAGTTGAAAGATCATGCAATATCTGAATGTTGTAATTTTATTTTATATATAAATAATTATTCTTCATTATAAGGCAAATGACTAATTTTTTGAAATTACAATATCCATAATGCCTTTAAATAAAATTTAGGATTATTTTAGAAACTCTACAAATCAAAATTAACTACGAATTATTTTCTTCCCGTTTTTGAAAGTGTCTCTATCAGTAACGGATTCAGTCTTTATATTAATTTTATGTAGCATTCAGAGAATAATCAATATATAATACTTTTTAAACACTTGCATACTATTTTGTGTTTGGAATATTTAGTTTGTGATATTGAAGAATAATTAACAGTCATGTTATTGTTAATTCCTTGAAAAAATTAGGTAAAGATTAAGCGTGCAAAAACATAATTTATGTTTGGCATATTTAAGTATTTCATTCAGGACTGTTAATAGCAATTACCTTTTAACGATGATTTTTCTCTCTATTTCCGATTCAGAAACAATAAGTGGATTGAGTTTCTTATCATTATGTTATCCTGCAGAAATTATGTTTTCTGTGATCAAATGAGGGTATAAATAAATAACCTTTTGATAGTTAGTGTCAATTTATAATTAAAATATACATATACATCACTTTTAAGAATATTGTTACAAGAATTTAAATGCAATTTTTTGGCACAAAAAAAAGAAAAAATATCATATTTTTAAAACAACATCCCTTCATAAGAAACGCTTCTATAATCAATATAATATGCTCAGATATATATCAAAGGTTTCTATGCCGGGGCTGCTCTATGAATTTTGAAAAATTCACATTTCAGAGTTACTGTCAACTAAAATAAAAACTGATGTGCTTTGTTAAAATTTCTGTTTTTTTTCACTGATATATTAAAATATGAATTAATCCACTTCTAAATCATACATTTCAAAAATCCTAGTTCCTCCTCTCTATAGAAGACATGGCTATATAAAGACACAATATTACAGTTATAGAAGCATTTCTCATAAAATAATAATGTTTTGAGAATACGCGTTGTTTTTTTCCCTTCATTCTTTGCAAAAAAATTCTACGTATATAATTTTTTCTTGTAGTAGTATACTTAAAACAATATTATACGTATATTCTAATTCAAATACCACTAAATATCAAAGAAAACATCCGTTTATATGCATTTTCAAAATCACGGTTCCGAATGTTGTCATGGACCTTAATAGATGTGTGCACGTTTATTTTGTAATATTTGATTTTGAGAATCAACACATATTAGACACTTATTTTTAAAAAGAAAACTTTATTTTTAATTATTTTTTACTACCTGAAACCATTATTATATTATAATTAAAGGATTGAATAATTAAAAATTTTTACACATATATTTTACAGTGATTTTGAAATATAACTAAACGGCCCTTGAGATCAATAAAAATATTATCTTCTTTATGCTTGTTCACGATTGGCTCATTGAATATCATAATCAAGATTTTCAGTTACAGAGTTTTTAGATTACTGTAAAATTTTAAATATAGCATTTACTAGGTTTAATTAGCAATATATATATATATATATATATTCTCTTATACATACATGAAATTTAAATTTATCAGATAATTTCCTCGTTGATCATTTCCAATCTTAATACATATTATTGAAAGCACTTGGGCTTAGCAGTCCTATTCAATCATCATGTACAGAATTATTCATGTCCTCCAGGAGATAGATTATTCTGTTCTCTACCGGAGGGCTTAGACCATATTAATTTTGATGCTGTTATAATTCTCCCTGCTTACAAATTGCAGGGGATTACGTCAAAATGCACAAATCTGAGAAAAATATAGAGGTATGGTAGCTCTATCTCCAATAGTGAAATATTATTTCATACTATTTAATTTTAATTGTATTTATTTTTTTAAATTTTGTATTACATAACAGGATTGTGTACAATGTGAATAAAGTCTTTTTTATTTTTTTGGTTGAATGTAAGCATGACAGTTAAAATTTCAGTGCTAAGAGTACCATTTCTCGATTATTGTATTCTTATATGTTCATGAGTGTTTTTTTTGACAAGGAAAAGCAATTGGAGCCGCGTTTCTCAAATTGTGGGGAGCACCCCACTAAGGAGGCGTGATAACTACACGAAGGGGGCACGGGAATATTAGGAATTCAAAAATAAAAGATCATTTACAAATTATTAATTTACTGAAAGTATACAAACAAAACACATTCTGACGTAACACAAAATATAATTCACATTTGTTCTGATATATACACTTATAAATGTATTAGTGCTGCAAACTGCATTTTTACAATTAATTTATCAATACTAAGTTAACCCCTTAACTCTAGAGGAAAAGTTATTAAATTCACGTTCTAGTGCCACTATTTTTTTTACAGGCACGCGTTGTTAAGCGGTTTATTGAGGAAAAGAAAAATGCGTGTTTTTTCACCTAAACACTGCTACTTTCACTTTAAAATGAAAGAAAAGAAAAGATTGAAATATAATAAAATGATAATGAAAGATTTAATCTCTAGAGTTACAACGTAATAAAAACATAGTATAACTTATCTGTTCTGTGGCATATCCTAAAACATGGTTGAACACATAAACCAGTATCGCCTTCATTGCATTCGTACAAAAAATTAAAAAGCTTCTATTACACACGGTAATTAAAAATAACAGCAAATGAAGAATAGAAAAGGGCACACTCAAACGAAAAAAACATGGAAATATTCCTTAGCTATGAATCCCATCGTTCCTGGAATATACCCTTTAAAATCCCCCCCCCCTTTTCTCCGAAATAAGTAAATTATTTAGACTACCAATCACACTATCAATGTCAGTTCATTGTATTCCAAAGCCGTCGGACTAATGTTAAACAGGGCAACCCAGCACAGAATATCATCCTTTGGAAGGACGAGTATACAGGTTCGGGGCACTAAACAGACCAGCTCAGCAGGGCTCCCGTGACACTTAAGGGGTTAAAAACAAGTTTAAAATAATTACTAGTGCTCAATGGGCTTGTCATATATAAAATTATCTACAAAAATTAACAATTGTCTTAATAATTTTTACGGTTTATAATCAATCCCTTAACTTCCAATTAAATGTTATGCAATTCGCTCCCCAATGCCACCGTGTCCCAAGTAAGCGCACGCATGTGATGCCATAAGCAAATCCTCTGAATTAGTCAATCTTTGGTAAACACTGTCAAAGTCCTCTTGTTGCATTCCAAAACATTTGGAATATTTTTATGGATAGCAGTGCACAGAAAAGATCGTAATTCGGAAAGACGTTAATCTCGTTCCCACAATGTTATATAAGAAAATTTATTCAAGCATCATCACAGAGAAATATTAGAAATCCGGTGGAATTAGAATGGCATTAGAATTTAGCGTCACTATGGCGAAATCCTTTTTAATTGTGTAATAATATCTATAATAACAGATAACTTAAATGCATAGCAAACAAGGTAATGACGAAAATATATTAAACGTTTAATTATGAGAAATTTACTCACTTATAGAATAAAAGAAATCATTTGACGATCAAAATTTTCATTAATAAAATTGCGTTTCTGCGCTCGAGATACTTTGAAATAATATTAAACTCAGTAATGTACATTATTGTAATTAAACATATCATTGTATTTAAAACCTTATTGTATGCATATCAATCACTAAATTAGGTACAAAACTTATTCACATGAAACAATAAGATACCATGTATTTGATTTTAAATTCTTTAAATTCTAACAAGATAAGTATGTAATTTGAGAAAATGAAGAAACATTTGGAATGTAAACTCGTTAGTTTTCTGTAGCTTAAAACTACAATATTCATAGATCTACTATCATTTGTAAAGACCAGGAAAAAATTTCTCACATGAAGAAAGATGACAAGAAGAATTCAATTTAAAACATTTGTAAATCATGTAATAATTTTTAAAAAGTTCCATAAGATTACGTTCGGAACCGTAATTTTGAAAAATCATATAAATGAATAATTTTTTAATTAAATATAACTGAATTAGAATATACATACAAAATTGCTTTAAGAGGACTATCAAAAGGAAAAAAATACTTGAATGCAATTTTTTGGTAAAAAATGTAGAAAGAATGACGAGTTTTAAAAAAATTAATTTTTGATGAGAGGAGAATGTTTTAAAAATACGTCACATAATCATTTTTTGCAAAAAAATTGCATTCAAATATTTTTTTCTAATAATATTCTTAAAAA